>BSSO01001902.1:0-21331 GCA_030267885.1 Mesembryanthemum crystallinum | reverse complement strand
CTCATTTGGCACTGAAGTTTTTTAAAATACCCAACTGGTGAAGGGTGATCATGAAAAATACCCATCTGGTAATTCGGCCTATATATATATATATATATATATATATATATATATATATACGGAGTATAAAATTAGATTAAAAAATGTTATGAAAGTTATTACATAACGAATAAATTTATATACAAAGTTTTGAAGTGGTAAAACTTACACTAATAAAAAAGATTGAGAACTCATTAATTTATGAAAACTATGAGAACCAAATACAACTGTTAGACAAAGAAAAAATGAATGTTTCAAATTAAAAGCAAAAAAGACATCAAAAAAGCTATCAAACAATCTGGATCGAACCCCCAGCTCTCTCTTTTCTCCCCCTTCCCTGTAGTGAACATAACTCCAAAGTCTATCAATGGTGAGTTAGGATTTATTGTGATTTAGTTTAAATCAAGCCAAAATCTTAACAATTCATTGTTTTACCGATTATAATTAGAGGTGGCAATCAGGTCGGTCAGGTCGGTTTTGGGTCAGGTCATTTCAGTTTCGGATCTTTATCGATTTGGGTTAACTCGAGTCATAAGATTATCCAGGTCAGGTTCGTTCGGTTTGATACTAATGCCGGGTTTCGGATCATCTTGAGTTGGGTTATTTCGAGTTTCGAATTAACTAGGGTCGGCTTAGTTTAGGTTTTGATTGACAAGGGTTTTGAATCAACTTGAATTTCATGTCATATCAGTATGAAATTTCAATTTATATGAATTTAATTAAGTAATAATCATATTTGATTACTCTAATATCTCACAATTCGATTATCGGATAGATTATGATTCTGATCAATTTCGGATTCAGGCCAAGTCAGATCGGATATTATCGGGTTCAGGTCAATTCGGTTATTAGGTTAATCGAATATTAGATTGAACCGGTTCGGATTGGATCGATACGAGTTTGACATGATTATTAAGCAGGTCGGGTTAATGCCGAGCATCCCCGACACGATTATCAAATAGGTCGGGTTAGTTTTGAAGATTCTTAGCCCGTTTATCTTTGACAAGAACACGAACACGACACGACACGACATGACACGACACAAACTATTTGCCATCCCTACTGCATTTGTGGCACGAGCACCACTTTGAGAAGTAGTGCTTGAGCTACTTCACTTCTAGAAGTTGCGCTCCATATTTTTTTCTTTTTCTTTNTTTTTTTTTGCGAACCCATAGAAAACATTGATTCTAAAAAAAAAAAAAATTAATTACGAACGGTTAAATAATGTAGTTACGCAAACAAGATAATTAATTACCCGCTTCCTCTTCATTATGATCCGTCATTTGTCTAATTTTTTTTTGGTGATGGGATAAGAAAATTGGACTTTACTCATCAAAATAGGAGAGAAAAAGTGACAGAGAAAGAGTTAGTAAAGTTTAAAGGGAAAAATGGGAAATGAGCAAGTTCGGTGGGTGGTATTTTTTATTTTTTATTTTTTTTTTTGAAAAAGAGTAGCTTTTATTTCCTTTTCCAAAAGGGATCCCAATGTGAGACCCTCTGTCAATCCAAAGTTACAAGGACAGATCAAAGTGATTCATCCTAGTCTAACAGATTTAACTGTACAGCCAAGCCAGCTACAAGTTAATATGCCCAGAACACCACACTGACAAGGACAATAAAACAGAGTTACAACTTCTCTTCTCCATATCTCTAGTACAGCCTAACAGAAGAAATGAACTTTATCCTTCTAACTATCTCTTCTACTGATCTTTTCTTGCCTTCGAAGATCCGCTTGTTTCTTTCCAGCCATATTTCATACACTGTGGCAGCCAGGGCCACTCTCTTGAGCTTTTGCTTTGCTGTAACCCCTCTAACCTTTGCTCTGTACCACTGAAGTACTTCTCTCAGCTCTGCAGGGGCTCCCTTGACATTAATCCATTGCAGAATCAACTTCCAGACCTCTCGTGAAAGCTGGCACTTAAAGAAGATATGCTTTTTGCTTTCTTCATCTTTATAATAGAGGCTACATCTATTAGGGATCTGCAATCCCCTCGCTTTCAGTTTATCAACTGTGGTAAGTTTGTTGTAAGCAGCCATCCACCAAACCATCCTGTGCCTAGGAATGGCAATAGGTTCCCAAACGCTTCTCACCCATTTGCATTTACTCCCTTTCACTCTAAAAATTGAACATTTGTATTGCTCTAGCAGTAGACCCATATTTTTTAACAAATAAATCTCTCATCTTCACAACACATTTCCACTGCCATGAGTCCCCTTGCCCTGCAGCCGCTTCCCATACATGTTGTTTTCTAAGATGGTAGCTATGGATCCACCTTGTCAGCATTGTATCCTTGCTCCAAGCAATGATCCATACCCACTTCAAAAACAGAGCTCTATTCCAAGCTTTGAGGTCCTTCATATTGACCCCACCTTCCTCAACTGGCCTACACATATCACCCCATCTCACAAAACTCATTTTCCTCCCCTCCTTTGCTCCCCAAAAAAACCTTCTACAAATTCTATTTATGCTCTCAACAATTGCTAGGCAAGAGATAAGCAGATCCCCAGAAATAGTTAACCCCAAAGATGACAGAATTCAACAATTGCAATTTACCTGCATAGCTGAGAAGGTTGGTAGTCCAGTGGCTAGTGCATTTTGCAATTTTATCCACCAGGGCCTGGTAGTCAGCAGTTTTCAGCCTGGAATCACTCAATGGCACTCCCAAATACCTAAAAGGTATTTCTCCCTCCACAAATCCAGTGCATTGAAGGATCATGTCCTTTACATCCTCACTTATTCCTCCAAAGTAAATATTAGTCTTCTGGGGGCTGGGGTAAAGGCTAGACATTCTTGCAAACTTCTCCATAGTATCAACAAGGCATTTAACAGAAGGATAATCTCCTCTAGCAAACAATAACAAGTCATTAGCAAAAATAAGGTGGTTTAGCTTCACACTACATCACTTGGGATGGTAGCAAAACTGTTTATCCTCACAAGAAGCCCTCAAGAGCCTGGATAATCCTTCCATACATATGAGGAAAAGGTAGGGTGACATGGGGTCACCCTGCCTCACTCCTCTTTTACCCTCAAAGAAGCCATTAACTTCCCCACTAAGCTTCAAGGAGAAATGAGGAGTGGAAACACAAACCATCACCCATCTAATAAACAAAGGAGGAAACCCCAGGGTCTAGTGCATACCCTCCAGAAATGGCCATTCCACACTATCGTAGGCTTCTTTATATCCACCTTGATCATTGCTCTAGGAGAGATATGTCTTCTACCATAATGCTTCATGAGCTCACTAGCTAGAACTGTATTATCAAACAATGACCTCCCCTTGGTGAATGCCACCTGCTCATCCCCTATAATCATAGGCATTACCAGCTTCATTCTCTCTGCCAGCACCTTTGTGATTGTTTTATAAATCATAGAGCAACAAGATACTGGTCGAAAGGCTGTCACATTGCTTGGCACTTCACACTTGGGTATCAAAGAAACAACTGTGGAGTTCACTTGTTTCAGCATTTTGTTTTTGTCAAAGAAATATTGGATTGCAGCACAAACTTCTTCTCCCACAGCAGGCCATGCAGCCTTAAAAAAACCAGAGGTTAACCCATCTGGCCCTGGGGCTTTATCATTTGGGATGGAGAATAATGCCCTCTTAATTTCATCTTTAGTGATCTTCATGCTCAGCTTTTCTGCCACCTCAGTAGGTATCTTGTTCCCCTTTTTGATCAAGTCAGGATCAAATACTTCTACAGGTTTGGATTGCCCTAATAAGGACTTGTAGTATTCCAAAAAGGCATTTGCTACATTCTCCTGCCCCTGCTGGACTTGTCCATTCATATCTGCAATAACACCCACTCTGCCATGGTTTTTCTTCGCTGCCACCTTTGCATAAAAGTATTTTTCATTCTCATCATTGAGCTTAATATCCCTAATTTTTGCTCTCTGATAGAGCATGCTTTGTTCTGCCCCTTTTAGTTTCCCATACTGTTCAGCTAACTTTCTTTCTTCATTCTGCAAAGCAATATCATTTGGAGCATCATGGAGTCTGTTTTGAGCTCTGCACCATTCTTCAAAACAAGCTTGTCTTCTTTCAGTGATTAGAGTAAACTCATCTCTGTGTAGCTGTAGCAGCTTTGGCTTCAACATCTTCATTTTTTCAAACACTCTGTACATTTTATTTCCTTGGACATTTAAACACCAGACCTGTTTCACAATATCAAGAAACTTGTCAGATTTAATCCAACAATTAAGAAATTGAAATCTCTTATTATGTGGTCTAGGGATGCCATCCACTCTTGCTAGACATGGGCTATGGTCTGAAACTCCAGGCGCTTGAAATTCAGCAGAAGCTGATAAATTACTACCAATCCAGTTCTTATCCCAAAGTGCCCTGTCAAGCTTGCATTGAACTCTATCCTCCCCTTGTTGCTTGTTAGATCAAGTGAAGAAGAATCCTGAAGCTGGGATGTCAGAGAGTCCTGCTTGTGCCAAACAATCTTAAAACTCCTCAATGTCTTGAATACATGGATCAGCTGAAGAGACCCTTTCATCCACACCAAGAACTACATTAAAGTCACCCATAGCCAAGGTAGGAACACCAGCTTGACACCATCTAATCAAATCACTCCACATCTGCCTCCTTAACCCAGCATCATTGCTAGCATATATGAAAATCACTCTCAATTTGACTTGAGACCTGATCTCTTGAATATCACACACCACACCTTGATCAGTTGCTTCAACCATAGTAACTGTGATATTATGGGGGTTCCAAAGCACAATGACTCTTCCATTATAGTGATGAGTATGGTTGTTGAAAATCTCATACCCTTTGCACTTATTTTTAAGTTTTTGCACTTTATTATTCTTTATTTTAGTTTCCAAGAGAGACCAAGTATATCAACCTTATTTCTTCTCAGAAAGCTATACACTTCCTGCTTTTTAGAGGGCTCATTGCACCCTCTAATATTCCAACTGGCTATATTCATTTATGTTGTATAATTGGGGGTTCCTCCCCCCCCCCCCCCCAGAGTCATCCTCTCCCATTACCACTTCACCCATTAGCTGAAAAAAGGACTTGACAGCTAAGGTTGACTTAATCCCACTACTCTTCATATTACTGGAACCTCCTGATGCTGGAGATTTCCTTTTACTTGTATGTCTCTGAGCTACAGAGGCAAATCCCTCTGCATCAATCCTGCTGGCTTGCTCTTTATTCCCTTCTATAGTTCCATTGCTTTCCTTGTTGGGTATGCCCTCAACCTTTTCCTGCTGTAGAGCATGTGCTTGATCAGCCTGCATCCCAGTTTCAGCTACCTGTTCTTCCATTCTTTTATCCATACTTTCAACAGTAGGGGTCATTTTTCCATCTTCTTGTTTCTGCTTCCTTCTCATCAGTAACCTACACCTTTCCATCTGATGTCCCAACTGATGGCAGTTCTTGCAATAAAATGGTATCCACTCATAAACCACCTGTTGTTGGAGCTTGACACCAAAAGGAGTGGTTATGGGGATATAGTAGTAATCAGCTCAGCAGATAAATCCACTTCAATTAGAACCCTAGCAAAAGATACTTTCTCCTTGAAGGCAGTACATTTGTCTGCAAACATAGGATTGCCCACTTTACTTGCCAGTTTGCTCAAGGCTTGAACAGTCCACATCTGGACATCAAGATAGGGGAACTTGACCCATACAGGCACCTTAGTCACCTGCTCCTTTTCAACACAAAATCTAGGGCTCCATGGCTTAAGGAGTAAGGTCCTATTACCTATGGTCCATGGCCCTCCCCTTAGAATCTCATCCCTATCATCATCATTTGCAAAGCGAAAGTAGTACCATCCTCTGCTGTGAGTCAGGATCTGAGGTATAGAGACATGGTTCCATTTCTTTTCAACAAACTCCCTAATCAGCCCCATTTTTGGGTTAAACCCAACTACAAAACCAACCAGGGTTGTCTGCCAGTACTCAATTTCCATATCCTCCTCATCAAATAAAATCTCATCATTATCAGTGGGTACAAAGTTTAGTTTCATGCCATTCTCAGGTGTGCGATTATTAGCATAAGGATTCCTCCATGGTTTCACAGGATCCTTAACATCAGGTTTAACCCCAATTTTATCCAATTTTCCCTCATCCCCCATTTCACAATCAAAAGCATCATGTTCATTCAACAGATCCTCACAACCAGAAGAAAACCCCAATTTTTCAAGATCATTCTCATCACCAGTGTAGAGGTTCAAAGGGTTACCTGGATCTCTTGCCGCCATTTTCGACCGCATTTGGTCAATCAAGAAATCACCCAGAATCAATGGAGAACGTGGGCTTGGCTTCTGGGTTAATCCTTTCTCCTCCCCTGAAGCATCAATTTGTGCAATACTCCTACCAATCACTTCATCTTGAGCAGACGATGCCAATGAGCTTGTCGTCGCAATCTTTGGAGGTCGTCCTTGTCGTTTCATGGTGATTGAGTCTCAAGAACTGAGTTGTGGAACTCGTGAGCTCGAGAGAGTTTCAGCGAACTCGCTAACCACCTTTTTTCCTTAAAGGTAGTAATAGTAGTGGTCGAACCCGTGACCATCTGTGAAGGAACAACTTTGTAACACAAAGCTTACCATCAAGCCAAATAGGTTTTAAAGTGGTATTTATTGAAAAGGTGGTTGACATTAATTAGACTCCAACATCATTCCCAACTATAATGGATCTTAACATATTCCAATGGTAAATTCAAAAGAAAGTCAAGATATACGTAACATCACTGTTAAATAGTACAAACTATACAAGTGTAATTGAGATTACAACAACAATTGATAAAAGAAATAGGTAATACAAGTGTAACACCGATCATTGACTATACTATACAATTATCAGTTAGCAAGTCTATTATTACATTATGCAAGCATCATGCTAACTTTTTTTAGCAAATGTTACTGGTGTGTTATCTTCTATATATTTTTGTCGAAAATTAGCACCGTTTTTCCTTTGTTTCATATTGAAATTTTAGAGATTGCAAGGGATTCGCATCACGCTTGATCATCTTTACTCTTCATCATGTCATAACAAAAGTCCATGATGTTTCTTCATGTATAATGAACTTGTAGGCTCACAACTGGCTCATGCATGAATTGATCAAAGCGATCAGCATCTACATCAAACCTGATCACCCAAGTAATTGACTGTAATAAATATGTTCCATGAAAATATATAAAAGATATGATTTTCTATACTGTTAATATTCCCCAACAACAACAAAAATATGGAGAGCAATGCTTACACATTTGAGGGAGGCTAAGAAGTTTGCTTATTGGCCAATAGTTCCTGATTCATAACATAATGATGGTTAAACATTTTAACAATAGATCAGATAGAGACTTCAGAAATAAGTTGAACTCCCAACAAATCGGCTCAAGTTTCTTCACCTAGAAATTCCCACCGTTCTTTCCTAAGATTGAGAATCACGTCATCGCCATCATTATAGTGAACCTGCATCTGAGTCAAAATATCCAAAAACTTTAGAACTCAGAAGTGAAATGGAATAGCATATATATAATGATGGCAAAGATAACATCAATGTTGAAAGCCCACGCTCATAATTTGAAATGAAGAACAAGAACAAAGCGTTAGAACTAAAGCCATCGTAGACGTAGCTAGGATAAGTACATAATGTCAAGATGTTAATCACTAAGAACATCAAACATCAATTTAATCATCAGAAAATTCCAAAGAGACTAAACCAATAAGAGAGAACCAAAATGCATGTGCGATAGGATGACTTGAAGTACCTTTTTGTTCTGGAAATTTGTGCTTGTTCTCCTCAAAAGCCAGCCGTCAGCATATTTAGGAGTTAGAGCAGCATGGCAAGTTAACTCCAAACATCCTGTTATCATACATCAAACAGTTATTTCCATGAGCAATTTGCCTATATAGTCTGCACAAATTGAGGGACACATGCAAATGCACTCTATTACTCCATATTTAGAAGCTTCTATTTACTACAAATGCACTTTGTTTTGAAGAGCTTTCACTAAATATACACCTAAACCTTTTTGTTTAGCAACAATAAACAAATGTTCTGACTGGTTACAAACTTACATTGACCAATTTTGTAGATTGATTCTAACATAAAAGTTCCATATATTGATTCCTCAAGATGAGGTCATATATCGCTGGTTCAGCCTAAAGTAAAATAAAATTCTGAATACGTGGAGAGCTACATGGATTATAAGATATATGATTAACGCTTCAAAATCAATACATAACTTAGAGACACTTCTTTAATTAATAAATCAGCCGCACATCTATAGATTTCATAGTTAAACCTACAGCTTCAAGGAATCTCTTATACCATCCCATTTTTCTTTAAGATCTCGCATAGGGTTACAGTAATCTTAGTAATAACCTCTTATAAGATAAAAAAAAAAAAGAAAAAAAAAAGAAGAGAAACGTTTATTCATGGATTAGGAGTAAGATTGCTATACTATTCTTGACTGAAAAATAAGTAGCATGAACTAAAAAAATTCAGTTGGCATCTTCTCTTATTAAATGGAGTAAAACATTCAGTTGGGATCTCTTCCACTATATTAGGCCCATGATTTAGCATTGTGCTATATCATACTTCACAATATCACGCCCTTCACCACCCCCAAACCAAGCTTAAACAAGTCAGTCAACTGATTGTTACCAAAAATATTATGCATCTACAGAAGTTACCATGATAAATATGAACAAGGACATGCACCAAAATTAAAAGAATAGAAAAGCAAAACAAATAAAAAAAAATAAAGCGGAAACCAACATGGATGATTTATGACAATTACCGAAATTAGCTAAGAACGTTTAACCCTCTCCATAAATCATTTAAGAACACCTATGAAAACTCCTTACATAACTTATATCTAAATATGTCAATATGATCAAAAACATGATTATTGCATGCACATAACAACCTTCAAGCCCAATAATATGGGCAGTTATATACACACCGAACACAATAATATATGTTTTCAAATAAGTCTTTAAACTCCTTATTGTTTACACTACTATGTAATAATATTCAGATCGACAAAGACTTCACCCCTGCTATGAAGTGAGAATTCAAATGATTAATGGCTATGGATCAAATTGGGGATTCATCTATTATTTTCATATTGATTTACACTATGATTACCTTTTTTTAACAATAAAATGTTTCAGCAGACCATACTAATTATGACTTAGTAAGTATTAGTCATCTAAACTTCTTACGCAATTTTATTAATAGTGATTGCAATTGATTTATGAGTTATATATATATGTGTGTGTGAGTTTATTATTAAAGGCCTTTTGTTTTTTTATCACTATGAAGCTCATAAAAAATTCTCAAGTTAGTGCATATTTTTTTGTGAGATAATATATTGAAAAAGAAAAGATGATATTGATCCAAATGAAATTTAATTGGAAGTTATGTTATGTATTTTCAAAAATTGAATACAAATGAATATTGTACATCCATGAGTTACAAAGTTATTGGATAATAAATTATTAAACTAAATTTTAAACTTATTCAATGCCATATAAGGAATTGAAATGAGATTAAAATTAAAATAAATATATTAAAAGCAAACATAATAATAAATATTAAAAGGACATTAATATCCATTAAGTTGTGGAAATTGTAACTCATGAAATTGTTATTGGACTTTCTAAGAAGATGAAGTAAAAGTGTTTGAAACAATACATAAAAAAAATCAAGCCTAACCAATTAATTCTGTTTAAAGCACATTAATATTAATTAATTTGAGAAAACTTAGAAAAACATAACTTATGCAATTATTATTTAAGTTATGAAAATACAAAGAACATTTGGTATTATTTTCAAACTACATTATGGTATAAATATTTGTAACTTGATAAAAACAAAATAAAATAAATATCTACAACTTAATATAATGCTTAGATTTTACTAAGATTTTAAACATAGTATGACTTACAAATTTGAGTATTTTCAGACATGTCATAAAACATAATTGGTTGACTTAAATAATCAACAAATGGCAAAACAAAAAGGGCTAATGTATGTTCTTCTTATAAGATGATTTATTATTGAGCAATCAATTTAGATAATAATAATTTAAAAAACTAATGTCGATTTGTGGCAATTAGTTTCAAAATTAAATAAATTATTACACAATTAAATATTACCAGTAAAAATAATGCATAACCTGTGCATTGCACGGGAACACACACTAGTTAACATATATAGATAGGAAAAAAATTAATTGAATAAATTTATATGTACCTGACCAGAGGCAGCGGCAAAAACTGAGTTGCTCAGGTTTATCTGTTGCCCCGAATGTTGGAATTCGGAACAATAGATGTGTAGCAACTTCAAAAAGATCGGATTGACTTTGGAATTCGAAACAACAGATGTAGAGCAGAGCCTATATAGAGTTCACACAATTTCACAACAAAGGATAAATAAATTTTTATCAGGAATCGCTACAAATATGCAATACAAATGAAGCTACACCATTTATACATGAAGCAGCAATACGGTGCCCAAAATTTTGTGCGCATTTATATTATTGAGTAATAATAAAATCAACAAATCAAACCAACCGCATTTATGAAATCAACAATCTCTCTTTGCAGAAACTATAATACGCATATGTTTCTCATACTCTCAGACATGGATTTGATACGACACGGTTTCGACTATTGGACATGCAAATTGCTATTTTAAAGATAACGGGATACGGCTTCAAAGATACAGAAATACGGAAAAAAATTTCCAATATAAGAATTTGTTCTAGTGAAATCCTGTGTAATAACATAACAAAAAGGTACCGGACAACTGTAAACTATTATAGAAAATTATGGTTGTATAATAAAAGTAGATAAGACGACATCCGTCAAACGTTGATAGTAATTAGAGATGAGCCCTATAGATTACCACTTTATTGACCGAAAATCTGGGAGGGAAAAACATAAGCGAGGAAAGAACAAAAATTGAATTTAAAAAATAAAGAAAAAAATAAAGAAACAAGGGAAGAAAAGGTTAGATCGACAACTATGAAAAGTGAAGACAAGCCCGAAAGCGAACATCAGTGACTTTGCCTCTATAAGTCAGCCAAAAGCCCTCGTGTTTCGCTATGTATCTTAGCATATTGATGCATCAATTTGTAGATCACAAACCCTAGATCTGAAATCTCAATGTCGTAAAGATAAAAGTGGCGACTATAGATTCAAGGAAGAGGGAAAGTGTCAAGGGATCGGATCTGTCCACCGCGGGTCAACCAAATGCAATGTCATGTCGCATATCATATAAGGTCGACACGCCACATGGAACCACGTCGGCGAGTCGAAGAAACATAGGAAGAGACTACCATTGCTTTCACCCAAGCCTATATTATGCATAACAAAAAAGATTTAAAGGACCATTAAACCTTGATTCGCCTAGTAGTCATTTACTGCAAGTAAAAGCAATCGAACCCGAAAAAGTAAGGGAACCCTTATAATCATCTATCATGAAAGCTTTAATACACATTGATTAAATAAGGGATAAACATATGAAAGGAAATCTAGCATAAATGACAAGGTGAAATCCATGAATTACTTAAAAGAAAAAGTTAGACAGCTAGTTTAACTACACAAATTAAAGGGAACGAAAATATCAAGTAACAAAACTAATATGAGACGAGAACTAACCTGGTAGATTGCTACCAATGGTGTATACCTTCCAACATCTCCATCTTCTTGATCATCACCATTCGAAAGGGCAATAAATGCTGCCACCATAATTGGAACTAAACAATTGCATTAGTCATCTGATGACTGTGAAACAAGTAAGACATGAATAACATTTAAGTATAGGTGCAATCAATGTTTCTTGACAAGTATGTCTGATGTGGGACACCAAATTAAGTCACAACATTTTCAACGAATATCAAGTAAGGGTTCCAACATATAATCTTTCAATGTGGGGCAATCACTCTTAAACGACTTAATTTTTGAAGCAGCACCATTCCTACAACCCAAAATTAACATATATGCCTCACTTGCAACAAAGTTTCCACGCTCAGTCAATTATTTAATAATGAAGAAATGGATAGGGTTTGGAAATACCAAGCATCTAAAGGTGTACTAGGGTTATACAATGACGCAATGGTCAACTTCAAGATGCAATATAATGATTTCAACCTGAAGGTTGATTAAAAATCATCTCCTGTCCCCTTTGGAATCGGGCCAATTTGGTACCTCCACATGGCCCCATTTTTCTTTTGAGTTTTACCACTTTTGATGATCTTTTATGTCTAGATTCCAATCTCACCCTTAACAATCCCAAATTCACCTTCATACATGCCTAATTTATGACATAATTGAGAGCCACTATTCATCATTTTCATAGTTTACGAATTAGAAAATTAATGCGTCAATCTAATCACAAAATTTACAACATGAATAATACAAATATATTATACTCTATCTGTCTCAAAATAACAGTCGCTTGAGATTAATGCGACATATCAAGGTGGCTAATAATTCTAGAGGCAGATTAAGCAATTTGACTACACTACCCTTTCAATAATTGGAACTAGGTGCATTATAAAATGAAATTAGTCATAAACTAGATTAGTACTCGTGCAATGCACGGTTTTTACTAAATTATTGTCATGTATATCAAAAGAATTCAATATGGAGTATCTACATAAATAAAATTATTTTTTCTCAGAAATTTAGTTATTCGTAGTATAAAGAAGCATTGTCAAAAAATCATATTATTTAATATTTAATTACGATTTTAGATTATATATTGTGTATGTACGTTAAAATTTGATATTGAGCTCCTTAGATCAATTGCATCAAAAGACTTCTGTATTCGAGGAAATTTGGGTTTTTCATATATGAGAGACAATCTCATAGAATCCATCTTCATTGCAAGAAAAGGTAGAACCATTATGTTCCTCTCAAAAAAAAAAAAAAAAAAAAAGGTAAGAACCATTGTCCTTTTCTTTTTTTTTTTTTTTTAAAAAGACCATTGTGATTATTAAGCTTAAAATGCTATTATACTTTGTGAGACTGTAGCTTAATCACTTGAAAAAGAAAAAAAAGACTGCATCAAGCAAACAAAGTAGAACATTTTATCTTCTTTGACCTACAATTCCGTTGCCCAGCAATCATAAATGAAATAACATGAACATAGTTTTATTGTATGTATATTTCTACTAATCTAATATTATTCAGAACTAAAATTAATTACTCCTACTATATAGAAAATTAGGCAAGGGAGAAAGAATGAGATTATGAAACAAGAATTATACCTCCAAGAACTACATGGGAAAGCTCTATTAAGAGCATTACTCACATTCATATTCATCTTCTCTAATGATTGAGCCATTTTCTTTTCAAATAAAGCTTAAGAAATAATCAAAATACCATGAAACAATTTATTCTATCTACCATATAATATTTCTAACAAATACTTCGAAAGGAAAAAAATCAAACTTAATGTCTTTGTAACCCAAAACAAACCACTAATCAAGTTTTAGTAATATTTTCAATTACAAACACATCTACTGAAACATGAGAAATAAAAACCTACAACTTATTTGAGGACTAAAACATAGGAAAACCAAAAAGAAAATATTTATCTTGTTGACTATTGCCACTGTTGAATTGCTAAACCAACCACACATAAAATTCATAAGATGATTGATTGCTAACAACGACAAAAATAAAAAAATGAATTTCATATGGCATGGATAATTATATTATCATCTCTGCTCACATGAAATGCTTAAAGCACTAAAAGAGCAATGTGAGTCGTCTTTGTCTTGCTCACATGAAATGCTTAAAGCACTAAATTACAGGGGTACCAAGTAAAAAAATATTTGTCTTGTTGATTGTTGCCACTATTGAATTGCTAAACCAACCACGCATAAAATTCATAAAAAACGAATGAGTGCTAACAACGAAAAAAATAGAAAAATGAATTTGATATGGCTTGGAGAATTATATAATCGCCTCTTCTCACATGTAATGCTTAAAGCATTAATTGGATTATGAAAAAAAGTTTTGGCTACCATTTGGAAAAGTCTAAATTATTGTAGGGGTACCAAGTGGAGAACCCCTTTCATACTATTAAGGAAAAATTCCACTTTGGTGCCTTCAAGTTCGGGGTATTCATAATTTAGTTACCTCTATTTTTAATATTCTCACTTTAGTTACCTCTACTTCACGACTCCATTCACATGATGACATGACACCTATTATTTTAAAATAATAAATGAAAATATATACTAAAAGACTTAAATGCCCCTGGTCAAACTCTATTTCTTCCTCCCTTGTTTTTTTTCCTCTTCATTATTTCCTCAATTTGTGATTTGCATCAGCTTTACTAACAAATCTCACAACCCCAAATACCAAATCAAAAATCTCCATCAACTCCTCCAATCCCATACCCATAATCCCAAATTGACAATAAGGAGCCAAAAAAGATCAAAAGATCATGAAACCAGCAGTAGGCCCAACAGCGTGTACTTTGACGGAGAAGGGGTTTTCCATTGAGTACGCCAGCGCCGGCGGGAGAGTGAGAAGAGCAAGGTTTGTTGTTCCAGAGCAACCCGACCCACCTCGAAAACCACCCAAACCCCGGAGCATCCGAACCCACCAGAGCATCAACAAAAGCTGCAACCAATGCCGCAACCTCGACACCCAAATTTCAAGGCATGAAACTGACTTATCCAATGACTTAAAATATCACTTCTAATTAAGATTCAAGAAATCAAAATTATATCCAATGGAACTCATTTGATTTTGATCTAGGTAGACTTAGCTTTGAAGCAGACAAATATAATTGAAATAAAAATATTGGCCTAATTTGTGAGATGGGTAAGGATGAAGATGTTGAGGCCTTGAGAGAATAATTCACCAACATTAGCTTCATGTTTGCAGTTGTGGTTGTGAGTACTAAAGGGGAAAATGATCATAGTTTACTAGTAACTATAAGGTAATAAAATAGATCCCACACTAGCAATGTCAAATTAGTGATACCAGTGGGGGACTAGGGAGGTGAGTGGGGCAGGAGAGGGGAATGACTGTGGTGAGTGGAAGGGAGAGGAGAGAGGGTAGTGGGTGTGGGTTTTAGTGGGTGAATGACTGGATGGTTGAGTTCTGAAAAGACAAATAAACCCCTCTTAGTAGGTGTCATGTGAGCTTTTCTATTAGATATTTAACGGAGCTAACAGAATACTAGAATATAGTCAAGTGAAATTATTTTGCAAATCAAAGGGCACCAAAGTGGAAATATTAAAAATATAGGACACTAATGTATGAATACCCCAAATCTAATGGCAATAAAGTGAAATTTTTCCTATTTTTAACCATTTCCTATTATTGTCTTTTTATCTACAATAAATTTTAATGTAGATTTTTTCTATTTTTTTTGGAAAAAGATTAGTTTTATATTCCTTTTCCAAAATAGGATCACAATGAGGAACCTCATGGATAACCAAGAGTACAAGGTGAACCGATGTGGTTCACCTAAGCTAACAAAGTGAAATACAAGAGTACAGATTATCCAACAACAGCAAGCTATACGACAACTAAAGAACTGCAACAGCACACTAACAAGCAATCATTCTTCTCCTACTTTCTTATAGTTCTGGACACAAACCAAGAATTGAATGTTTTTGATGATCTCAGCTGAATTCCTTCTTCTATTCTCAAACATGATCAAATTCCTTTCTCACCAAATTTCATACACCACTGCAGCCAAGGATGCTCTCTCAACTCTTTGGCCAGGAGCTTTACCCCTCACCCTGTATCTATACAATTGTAGTTCTCCTTTCAGATCAGCTGGCTCTTTATTGATACCACACCATTTCATGATTCTCTTCCATATGCCACTAGCTGCAATACATTTGAAGAAAATGTGTTTAACTGTCTCTATGTCATGACAACACAAAGCACATCAATTAGCCGTTTGAAATCCACTTTTCCTGAGGTTATCAACAGTCAGAAGCCTGTTGTAAGCTACAAGCCAAAAGATCAGTCTGTGCTTGGGAGACTCATGGATTCCCATATGCTTCTCACCCATCTGGACCTTTCCCCCTTCTCTTTGAAGATATTGTATGCTTCCTTAACATCATAACACTCCTTTTCTCCCCAATTCTGAATCAGCTGCTTTGCATTCTGCATATTTCCACACTTATTGATGAGTAGATCCCTGGTATCCAAAACTCTTCCCCACTGCCAAGCATCCCCTCTTTTGTGAACAGCCTCCCAAATTGTGCTTCTATGCAGTAGATTTTGTCTATTGGTATAGGCTTTGTATGATAATTGTGTTGGGAATTATGCCCTAAAACCTCAATGTTTCGTTTATGGCAAGTTTATTTGTAAGTTCAATAATTACTTATTGCCCAAGTCAAGCCATATCAAGATCTACTTTCCTATATTTTGTAATTTCCTAATTTATAGTTTGAGTTATATTAGGAATATTACTTTTGTTATCATTTGGGAAATAGAGTTTTGGTTCAGTTGTGTTCTAATATTGGTCAAACTCTTTGGCCTATATAAGGAGACCTCTTACCACCTTGAATATTATCCCTTTTGGGATCACGTCTCAGACGATTCACTATTTTTCTTTGAAAGAGTTTTATTTGTGAGTTGAGAGTTTAGCTCTTATAATTACTTGTTTGTTTGAGGATTCTCTTGTACTCTTCCCTATATTGAATTTATTATCGTCTGAGTTTTCTCTCCCGGTTCTCGTGTTTCCACATAAAATCTGCGTGTTAAATCTTTACCCTTTATTTTACTACTTCTCGTATACTTCTAATTGCCTAGATCTTGTTTTATTGATCGCTTCCCCTGCACGCTCTATTTTTTTCCTAACAGATTGATATGCGTAAGGAGTCTTACTAATATTATAATTGGATATTATAACAATTACCTTTTTACGACAAGGAAAATCGGCTAATCTTTTGATTGTTTGATCTTGATCATGATTTATTTACTCAAAGTAAATAAACAAACAATTTTAAATAAAAAAAAAAAACTAACAAAAAGGAGTAAAATCTTTATACTATAGAAAAATGCACGTAATGTCGGTAGATGCTTAATTTTCGCTTTTCATGTTTCAAATTTATACATATGTGAATAAGAGTAGGGAGAAAAACTGTAGTTTTCTTTTTTGGAAAATGGTAAGAGATTTCTTATTCCGTTCTCCAAAGGGATACCTGTTTCTATGTGGTACCCTCCAGATCAAGTCAATTACAATCTCATCGAGGCATACCCGGGGTAGTACATGAGCAAAGTACTAATCAAAGCAATAAAGAATAAACTATCTGTTGTAGCACATATAGTATCTAACACAGGTAGTATATTGTATGCTATCTACAATTTGCTTTTCAGTTCTAACATGATCACAAAAAATCCGTAGATTTCTCTCCCTCTAGATTTGGTATATAGTAGCAAGAAATGCAACTCTACAGGCTCTGTTCTCTAGTCTTCTGCCTCTGATTTTATTTTTGAACCATCGAAGCTCATGGTTGAGTGAAAGTGGCCTCCTCTGAATCCCAAGCCAATGCAGAATCAGTCCCCAAACACTAGCTGCAACAAGGCATTTGAAGAATATATGCTCAGCTATATCCATTACTCTACAACAAAGTGCACATGTACTAACAATGTAGAGGCCTCTTTTTTTGTAGGTTATCAGTAGTGCTAAGTCTATTAGTCACAGCCATCAATGCTATAACTTTATGCCTTGGCATTGTAAGCCTTTCCCATACAGTCTTCACATGAGCAAACTTATTACCTTTGTCCTTGAACACATCCTACAGCTTGGATGGTAGATATCTGTTTGACTTTGTACTCTCTTCAACTAGCTTGATTGCATTTTCAATTGTAGATACTTTCTAAAGCTCTTCCTTCAGTTGCACTAATTTCTTCCATAACCAAGATTCTGTACTTCTACTCATACAATCCCAAGTTGTGCCCTGCTTCAACTGATACTTTTGAACCCATACTTTCCGTAATGAGTGATATGGCATTTGCAAATTCCATAGCCAATTTGCATATAGAGCTTTGTTCTAAGAATGATGATCTTTGACATTCAAAACCCCTCATCATAAGGTCTACAAATAGATTTCCAACTCACAAAAGTAATCTTCCTACCACCAGCTTTGACTCCCCATAAAAACTGAGCATAGAGTGAATTAATCTTCCTGATGACAGTTTGTGGTATTACAAAGATAGCTCCCCAATAAGTTTGTAGACCAAATATAACAGAGTTGAGAAGCTAAACCCTCCCTGCATAACTCAAAAATTGATTAGACCAGTGCTAAAGTCTCCCTCTAATGCTATCAATAAGTGGCTGGCACATTGCAATTATGAACCTTAAGGCTGATAGAGGCACACCAAGTATTTAACCCTCAAGAAAACTAGTATGCTGCAAAATAATTTTCTTGACCTCATCTCTGACTCCCCCAAAGTAAATATTTGTTTTTGCTAGATTTGCTTTAAGACCATAGAGGTTGGCAAACTTATCAAGACAAAGGACAAGCGGTTGAATAGCAGGTAAGTCTCCTCTGGTAAAGCACAAGAGGTCATCAGCAAAATACAAATGTGTTATTTGAGCTCTAACACACTTTGGATGAAAGCTGAACTCATTCTTGGACCATGTATGCCTCAACATTCTAGATAAGAATTTCATAGCCAACACAAATAAAATGGAGACATTGGATCTCCTTGTCTTACCCCTTTCCTCCCTTGAAAAAACCCCTCATGGTGGCCTTGAATATTGAGGGTAAAAGAAGCAACAAAGACACATAATATAATCCACTTAATGAATTGGACAGGAAAAACATAGTATGCCAGCAGCTTCTCCAGGAACTTCCAATTTAACGAGTCATATGCCTTCCTTATATCAACTTTTATCATAGCACGAGGAGAAATTTGAGCTTTATTATAGTGTTTTGTAAGTTCATGAGCAAGAAAAATATTATCATAAATATTCCTCCCCTTCACAAATGCCCCTTGTTCAGGCCCCACCACATGTTTAACAGCATCTTGCATTCTAGATGTTAAAATCTTTGTGATGATTTTATAGAGCACATTACAACATGCTATTAGTCTATATTCCATTACAGAGGCATGTGATTGTGTTTTAGGCAATAAAGCAATAACAGTAGCATCAATCTGTTTGAGCCCTGTACTTGAATCGTTAAAATATCGGAAATTTTCTGGGGTACCCCTGTATTTCGATGTAATGCCTTTGGTACCCATTCTTTTTTAATTATGCTTGTGGTACCCCTGAACTTTTAATAAAGTGACTAGCGTACCCATTAAATCTCAAAATGACTATAATGTATTATAATGCCTTTTTGTATAATGACTATGTTTGACTTTTATGTTTCTCTCCACTAGATCATTAATTGATAAAAAATACTCAAAAAAACATACAAAAATCACAAAAAAAAAAAACTTACATTTAAAATTTATAAATAAAGTTTAATATTTAAAAAGATATATAAAATTTGAAGTTTTAATTAAAACTTATATAATAAGTAAAAACATAGAAAAATTAAAATAAATGTGAAATTTTAACAGAAATTTTTTCAAATTTATGTCTTCTTCTATATTTATTTATTTTAAAAAATTTCTATTAAAAAATTATTCTAGAGTTGGGGTATGCATTTTTAAATATATATATATTTCACAATTAATATTATAAAAGAGAGAAATAGAAAAGTCAAACATAGTTATTACAAAAAGAAATGCATTGCAAGGGCATTATAGTCATTTTAAGACTTAATGGGTATGCTGGTCACTTTGTTGAAAGTTCAGGGTTACCGCAAGCACACTTCAAAATAAATGCCTATTACATGTATGACGTGAAAGTTCGGGGTAGAGCTGTTCATTTGCGGGCTTGGGCCGGACACGGGCCGGGCCAAACTCCAAAAAATTTTCCGTTAATGCGGGCCGGAAAAGCCTGGACCTTATTTACGGGCCTGGAAATTCTATCCATGTCCGCCCTTATTTAACGGGACGGGCTGTCCACGGGCCTAGCGGGCCTTTTTGACAAAGAAAAAAAAAACCTGTCGTTTTATTATTTATTGTGCTGAAAAATCCATCATCAATACTTCATCAATAACTTCTTAAAACTAATAAAGTTGAAAAACACAGTAATGTCAACCAATAGTATGCTACTAGTACTACTAATAAATGTTTCTTCAAGGAAACCAAAAAACGTACCAAACCAAAATTAAAAGTTGTTCAAACTCTAAAAGCACAAACCTGACAAGTGATACCTCACGGTACAGCGACTAGCGACTGGTGAGGTGAAGCGTTTGTGGTGACATTTGCTGTGGGAAGCGTCAGTGGTGGTTGTTGGTTTAGGGTTTTAGGAGAATGGGAGAGAGCCAGAGAGGAGAGCAGATGAAAAATGAGGAGAATAGAAGAGAGCGGATGATGCTTTCTGTTGTTGGTTTAGGGTTTTTCCCTTATATATGTGGGCTGTTTTTTTTTTTTTTTTTCTTTTTTCAATTGTCCAGTCATTTAAACATGCTATACTGCTTTCACTTTAGAAGTTTTTTTTTTTTTTCATGGTTACAGGTGGAGCGGGTTGGACGGGCTGGCCCNAATGTAAAAGCAGCAACAATAATAGACATTTGGAACTTATCCTCCATTTGAGACATGTTGTCAAGTACCTGCCACGTTTGCTTTAGTATTCCAAATGCTCTTTCAATTGTGTTTCGCAATGATGAATGTCGATGATTGAACATTTCTTGTATTCCTTCAGCAGGACCACCTCTACGAAATTCAGGAGTTTGGTTTCGCAATGATAAATGATCCATAGTTAAATTCTCAACAAATCTGGCTAACTAGGGAAAAATACCCATCATTTTATTTTTCAATAATAATAATAATAATAATAATAATAATAATAATAATAATAATAATAATAATAATAATAATAATAATAATAATATCAATTGATATAACTAGTTTAATATATTTTACAAGTGCATTCAATTGATGAATTGATCTTTCCCTTGAAAAAAAAACTAGTACTACGAGGTTTTTGTTCGGCAATTTTTTTAGTGATCGAAACTACTTGGCATTTTGTTTTTTTTTTTCTCAGTTATATGTTCAAGTTTTTTCAAATAAATTTTCAATCCCTTGTTTGTCTATAAAGGTGATGATGAGTAACAAATTATTGAGATCTTTTTTTTGTTTTTTTGGGAGGAAATACATAGCAAGATATGCACAACATATTCAAATGAGTAACATACAGTAGTTCAACATATCAATTTAAAAAAAAAAAAAAACACTGTAGTTCAAATTAGAAGATACTATAGTAATTTTATT
>BSSO01001901.1:0-21339 GCA_030267885.1 Mesembryanthemum crystallinum | reverse complement strand
AAAACCACTCACCTAAAATTTTGTTCCCTCCTAGTTTTTGAAAGCTAATTCTGGGACGGAGGGAGTATAATTTATTCTTTTCCCTGACTCTTCATTTCAATTTGAAGAGGTTCTGTGTCTACATCTATCTTAAAACAAAGCAAGCACATAGTTGAAGTGGTTCATGAATGCTTTGCAACTAACACGTGATTTATTGTACAAATCACCCTCACAAAACACACTAATAATATATGGTAGGTAGCGAGAATCTGAAATTGGAAAACAAGCGTAAAGAGGTCGTTTTGTGTGAACCACTAAATTTAACATGAGCCTGTTTATCAAGCCTTTGTGCTCAATTTGATGTAGTAGTATTATTCATTTGCAGGTCTGGGCCAAAAAAGGGCTGGGTCAAGCCTCAATAATTGTCCAACAGGCTGGACAGGGCTGTGCCTACACAGTGCAACCTGGCCAACTAGCATATCGTGTCTCGATGATCAAGTGTAACAGACAGCAATAAACCAAAAGAAACCAAGTCTTTACCATCAGAAAGTTTAGCTATGAGGATCAGGTATTTCCCTATCTATCCACAATGATTATACCACTCTCCATAACAAGTTTGGGAGATTGATTGCAGTGAGCAAAGAATAAAAAAGGTTGACCGCAACCAAGATGAAACTGATAGCAGGAACAAGGAAACAACTAGAATATATCTATAATTTACTGGTACTTTTTACCTCAGAATTGTAAAATCTAAGTTCTCGCTGATGCTTGACAGCTCCTTCTATCTTCTCAATAGGATTAATTGGATTCACAAAATCTACAGGTGGCCCCTCTGTTGAGCAAACCAGAAATCCAATGGCACCACTGCAAAACCAATGAAAAACAATCTTCAGTAAAATAAAGTTCAAACACCCAATTCAAGTTAGCTAGCTCTTGATGAAATAGATCTAAAATGGACAACAACCCCAACTCTCTCAACAAGTAAGAAAAAGTCAAGAGATCAACCAATTATGTTAATCAATTATTTATTAAACAAACACAGCACCTCTAGGAATAAGAATAGGCAAAAAAATAGCACCAGCCAAGTAACTCTCTTTCTTAAGACAGTACTCAGTTCCCATGGAGGATGAGTCCTGCAATCTGAATGCAGTGCTACAAGCTAAAGATCAGGATTTATTTGTTCTTTTATTTGTGGTTGGGAGGCGACAGGGTCCGTGTAATTCAGAAAACCAGAGGAAGACTGACTGAGTGTTAATTAAAAATGTATTTGCTGACAGGGAAGACAAACTCCTCCCGTTTGGGGGGGAGGTTTATAGGCAGAGGAATGAACAGTATCTTATGTGTTTTGCAGAATTATTTAGGCAAGTGCCTTCTATTCAATACTTGACAATTTTCTGAGCAGCCTAAATAATCATCCCTAGAAAGTCAAACTATATGCATTTGAGAACAAGTCTCATTAATTAATTTTTACTGCATTTGTATTTGATCAGAAATTCTGCTCCGAGAAACCAATTCATAAGTAAATACCTCACAAACAAATAGGGATATCCATGAAAAGTAAAAGTTCGACTAACATGCCACTATGTCAGTCATCCTTCTTAAGTACAGCAAGGCAGGATACCATACATGTAATATTTTTACTTTTCACTGTTCAAGGTTGGTTTCTGGGACACAGGCTTGCAGAACAGATATGGAATACTGACACAAGGACATTTAGAGAAGAGGAACATCTACATGTGCTTATTTACCTCGGATATGTAGGTACACTTGTCCATGCATAATGAACAGAACCCTTGAAAGTTTCACGGCAAATAGATAACATATCCTCAATTAGATGAGTGTGAAGCCACATACTCTCTGCCATGTTACAAAGTACACCACCAGGCCTCAACGCTCTGGCTGTTGTCTCAAAAAAAGGCTTCTCAACAAGTTCTTGGGCAGGGCCTGGGCAAAAGAAAGTATAAGACATGTTTCAATATTTCATGAGATTGATTTTCGTCACTTTGTATGCCATATGACCTCTCTACGATGGCCCCACATAGAGGAAAAAAAGAGAGAAGGGGAACAAGAAAAAAAAACCTTCTATATGTATTAAAGTCACTTCATTCACAAGCACATGTGAAAAGTACTTGATTAATACAACATACCTACAGGGTCTGAAGAATCAACAATTATGGCATCATACTTCCCTTCTGGTGCATTCCTCAGGAACTCTACAGCTGTCATGATTGAATAGAAAGAGGTAACTAAACCCAAATTGCTGATGCATTACCACAACATCTGAAACAGATCACAAGTCAAAGAAACCAATAAACAGTAAAAAGACCTACCATCACCAACGTAAAGACTGACACGAGGATCATCAAATCCAAGTGCTAACTCCGGAAAAAATTTCTTAGACACCTGAAAAAGAAAAATACAACTCCTTTCAAAATTCAGAAGTTTATATTGACCGTAGGAAATGCAATATCTGCCACTTACCTCTATCACCATCTTATCAATCTCACAAATGTCTATGTGCTCCACAGAGGTATGACGAGAAATTTCTCGCAGAACTCCACCATCACCACCACCTACTACCAGGACCTGTGGTGCAAAGTAATTGCACAGAAAAGTATTAGATTAGCATCTGCTACTATAGCACAACTTTTAGAGTCTATACAGCAATCTCTTGACTATCAATTTTTTATAATTATTTTTAATAAGAGAAATTTGTATTAAACCAAAGTGAGGATAATTACAAGCTAAAAGGAAAAAAAGTCCTCAAGTGAACTACGTACAAAAAGAACAGATCACCCTAGTGCCGCTGAAGAAAATCGGTGAGAAACACCCCCTTCATCGCTTTTGCAGCTTTGGCCCAGAGAGAAGCCAAGTAAAACACCCGATCCCACGCATAGTCAAAAGGTTTGGAAGTCCCATAAAACACTAGAGATTTCCATTCCAACCAAAGGCACCAAAGAATACCAAAAAAAGCACACCGCCACAAACTTATTATCCTTACCCCCTCCAAAACCAATATAACGATCAACAAATGCTGAGTAAAGGTGGGAGGACAAGCGAAGCACTCACCCATGATCCCAAAAGCCCTCACCCAAAAAGAAGGTGCAAACTCATGATGCAAAAACAGATGAAAACCTGACTCACTAGCACGGTGGCATAAGACACATATATCAGGGAGTAGAGCCCACCCAGACCTCCTATGCTGCAACATGTCATGAGTATTCAGTATTCACCTCACCGAAAGCCATGGTCCAAACATAGGTGCGCACCTTAAAGGGAACCTTATACTTCCAGATGAAGTTAGTAAGAGGGAAGGAAGGGTAATGTGAGGGAAGATTGAGGTGGGAGAGAAAAGATTTGCAAGAGAAGACCCCAAAGGGATCTCCAAGCCAAATCCTGGAATCAACATTGTCCCCAAGATGAATGGTTTCAAGGATAGAAAGCAAGGAAATGAGCTCCTCCATCTATCAATCAAAGGGAGCTCTCCTAAGATGAAGATCCCAAGCACCTGCTAGAGTAGATGACAGCAGCCAGTGCAGCATAGAGTGTAGAAAGCTGAAACACCCTAAGAAACATGAGGAGAATGATGAATCCCCACTCCAAATGCATCCTCTCATCCCAATATGTATTTGAGAGATAAAAACTAGTTGATGACAAGCATTCCAGTGTATGACATCATGGATTTTTCACATGCTCCATACACATAATTATAAAACACCCACAATTTGCAAAGCACAGTATATATGAGAGCTTACAAAATCCTTTATCATTACAGCTTGTGCAAATAGACTTTACTTCCACGGAAACAGTATTTACTATCATTAGGCATTACAGCTTTTATATAATCCAGTCATAGACAGCTGATATTGGACAGACACATACTCCACCATTATGTGAAGGGTAGGCACCAATAAATTTCTCATCACATTCTTAGTTATTTCGTCCATCTTTTAGCTAAAAAATTCTGCTTGAAGGCTAAAGTACTCAATCTTAACATCAAAGCAAGCCCAACTAAACAAGCAATGCATCAAACACAAAAAGTACTCTCCCACACACCATAGATAAACCCAGTCAGCAAGTCTAAAATACTGCAACTCCTAGTGTGAAGGGGTAAAAACACAAAACGAAACTTCTGAAGTGCAACTAGAAAAATTCTCAAGGTCTAATATTCATATAAACAATGAAATGAGAGTCATAACAGATGAAAACCAGAACAAAGAAGTAAAACTGAAAGCTAAAATCCACTGCAGATACAGAAGATTTATAAATAGTGAAAACCTTCAGTGAAACTCACATTTTTCGGGGATTCAATGGAACAGAGTGGAAGATGAACTATCATCTCCTGGTATGCACATTCATCTTTCTCCGTTAACTGAACAATGCCATCAAGCACGAGCACTTTCCCATAACTTGTTGACTGTTAACCGCCAAACAAGAAAAGTATAAAATGACAAAACTGACAAATCATATCTTTGACAATTGGAAACACAAAGCAAGTAAGGGCAGAAAGCTCCAAACCTCAAATACAAGAACTTCTTGGTACAGTGATCTTTCCTGAAATAAAATCTTCTCGACTTTCATGGAATGTGCTTCTCCTAAGCAAGCATAACACAAGACAGGTATTGCATCAGAAAAATTGAGACAAAGGTCATGCCAGTTATTTATTATCTTTTTTTTAGTTAATTTGTAAGGGTAAATCTCAAACCTAAGAGAAGTAGCGGGAAATAAGAGAGAGCCAATTAATCCAACCAATGAAATTCATTGAGATAGAGAAAAAAACTCATAAAGGGTCAGCCCTATGCTTAAGTTATGTAGCTCCAATATTGCATACCAGGCCACATTGGGTTGTTGTAATAACGCTGATTCCCAGATTTTTCTGCAAAGTTAACAGAACAACGGTGAGAAGGTTTCAATAACTCCATCCCAAAATGCAATCACCTAGCAATTAACTTGTTCTATGGATATCGACAAAAGAGATCAAGAAAAACTAGTATTGGGATAATGACCAGAAGGCAATTGAGGTTCTGAAAACCACCCAGATACGACAGTGGAATGGCATTTCGCATCAGATTCAGGGATCGCGGCTCTGGCTTTGAGGCAACAAGATGGGATCATCTTCTGCGCTCCGTTGCTGCTATGGCTGCTGCTGTTATTCAACTTCCCGTCCATAATCTTTTGACACCCCAAGAATTACCCTCTTCTTCACCTTCGACTCCAGTCTCTAATCATAAGGCAAATTAACCCAGAAAAAATGTCAGAAGGAAAGGCTTTCTTCAACGAATAACCACACAATAAAAACCCTGGCAAAAAGTGACGATCATCACCAATAGTAGCAGCAATAATCTAACTGATTGTTGCCCAAACAGCTTTTACCCAGTTTTAAGATATGGGCAATAGAATTGTACTTAAAAAAAGATATGGGCAATAGAAATTCTACAGCAAACTGGTCAACAAAACAGCATCATGATCACAGAAAAGGGAAACAAAAATTTTGGGACAGAATGAAGGGAGCCAAATTATGGAACTGAATCTTTGAACCATATTTGAAGTACATTAAAAAGAATATTTCGAATATGGCAATAATCCCATCATGATCTCATTTCTAAAAAGTAAATTAAACATTAATTATTGGGGGGACTCACTAAATATTTAAAACGGCGCAAAAAGAGAGTAGAATTGCAAGACATTCGATCACAAGTGGTAAACAGTGGAAGCACACCATTATGAAGAAGAAAAAAACGTAATTTTCTGTTAACCCAGAAAGCAAAACAAGTATTTAGCGCATTTGTTTGAAGCAGCTAGGGTTTAACACCACAAGAAAAATAACGAACGAATGATATAATCAAAACCCAGAGGAAAACAATCAAATCAAAGAGACGCAAAGCATTACCCAGATGATGAAATTGCAGAATCATCGAAATGCGACCAAGAAAAGCACAGAACAGAGAAGAGAGAGAATAGTACCTGTTGATAATGGTGTTGAAAGCACCGAAAATGGTTTCGCTTTCGAGGGTATTGAAGAATAGGGCGGGAAATACAAGAGAAATCAGAGGAAAGAAAGCAAAAATTTTAAAAAATGGTGTGGTTCGTCGTTGTCTCTGTTTCTCTCTCTTTCCACCTGCTGCAAAGAAACAATGTCGTCTTCTTTAATCTTTCGTCGGTGTTGGATGTTGGACTGTTGGCTTCGTCTTTGTAGACGGTGAGGTGTTTTTAAACAGTTTTTTTTTTTTTNAAAGAAAAAAGATTGGCTGTCAATGTGACACAATACAACAACAAGAAACGAGTTCGACTTAAAATTATTGAAAAAAACACGGATAGGACATGACACGAATTCGACTCAAAATTATTGAAATAAACATGAATATGACATGACACGAATATGGACAACCTGAATCTAGCATGATTGGAGTAATTTAAGAACAACCCGAAATCACCTTACTTATTTGACATCCCTAGTTAGTTTACTCAGGTAGGCTATCTTCCATTCAAATAAAAAGCGGCTGAACTCAAGCAATAGGGAAAAGTTTACAATATTAACTAATGGCCATTGAAACCAACACAAGTGGTTAGTGTGAGTGATTTAACACTCTTATCCCTCAAACAAAGGTCGACGTTCGAATCTTATGAATCGAAAAATTGTTTGATGTGAGCACTTTACCTCTTCATGGGCCGAGCCGGTGTGAACATGACTAGTCTTGGCCCAAATGGTCAGGGTTAAATTTAAGTGAATGAATTTAGTTTGTTTATTTAATTCAAATTAGAAACTTGCAGTTATTAAGTTTAGTTTAGACCAAACGCAATTTGATTCCATTAGTAATTTACATGGGATCAGCACAATATCTATGTAATATATAAAGCCAAAGGGTTGATTTGGGTGTCTAAATTTCAGTAGACGATTTAACCCCTCATTTAACAATAACTTCCAGAGAGTGGAGAGAATTTTCCAAAAGGACAATCATGTAATTGGAGTTCCACATATAATTTTTTTTTTTTCACTTTTTTCCCTTCCACATTTGAAATCTATTACCACGCTCTAATCCTACCCAAACCCCCCTCCCAGTTTCACCAACTTCCTACCATTTATTTTCATTTTTATTCATTTTTCTTTCTAAGCACAACAACACCACATAGCAACAATAGTAAGGGCATTTACATGATTTTCAATTTTCTTTCTGCGTCTTTTCTAATCCTACAATGGAAAATAGTGTAGTAGTTTCTCATTTGGTGTGCTTATTGCTTATAAAGTATTTTTTTTATTTCTAAAATATTACTTATGCTAAAAACATTTTTATTTTTCAGTTTAAAAGTATCATATAGCGGCTTATAAGATTACCCTATATAATTTTTTGCAAAATCACCACACGCATTTGCGTGTACCTCAAATCTAGTTACATATAGTACAATTATAAACAATCGGTAAAGGACCAATCAAATCTGAATCTAATATACCAATATCTCAATCTTAATAACCACTAAAAATGGCTAAGGCCATGTTCGGCAACAGAGCTTAAAGTAGAGTTCACTGGTTGACTGGTCTAACAGCTACTATACAAATTTAGGTGTTTGGTAAACTAGTGTTTGGGCGTAGAGGTTAGTGGTTGAGGTAGCCTTTCAGAAAGGCTACCTAAAATATATCTTGGGTAGTGGTTAGTGGTTTGGATGAATTTTACACTATTTTACTCAACCGTCTGCTCATTCCAACAGCTATTGTTACCGAAATGTCTATATTAAACTGCTACGAATTGACAGCTATCAAAACAGCTAACAACTACTAAAACAGCTACAACTACTACAACAGATAACGGCTGCTACAACAGCT
The DNA here is from genome assembly GCA_030267885.1 of Mesembryanthemum crystallinum. Lineage (NCBI taxonomy): Eukaryota > Viridiplantae > Streptophyta > Magnoliopsida > Caryophyllales > Aizoaceae > Mesembryanthemum > Mesembryanthemum crystallinum. The sequence goes on along the minus strand of BSSO01001901.1, from coordinate 13,541 downwards.
AAGTTTGTGAAACAGGCCCTAAATAGTTCCTCATTAGTTTTGAAATTGGAGTGTGGAGGTCTGCATAATGAACTGCAGCAGCCTGGAGGTGTGGACCAACAGGTTTTAAATTATATGCTGTCTCCAGAAGTTAAAAATATCAAAAAATGATGGACAAACATGAAAAAAAGGTGGGGAATTTCTGGTGGACAAGCTTCGATGACAAAAACCAAAACCAAATCCAAAGGCTCGTCGTCTCTACATGAGAATCAAAACAAAGTTTTTTTTTGGTTGCAAAGAGTTTGATGGCCCTTTATCATCATCTTCTTTATTGGTCACCAGCTCTCACCAACTCACCACTCACCACTATATGGTGGTTATGAAAAACTTAACAGATAGGGGTACTATTTAATTCGAATCAAATTATTTCCTATTTTCACCGCCAATTTCGGTGAATTGAATGGTCTTTAGTTTTAACCATACCCTATAATTAAACCATAATATCTCTTCACTTAAATCTTACGGTATTAAAAAAAAAAAAAAAAAGGTGTAAAAAGTTCTTCGCTCTATCATATGTAAAATTTTAAGGTGGTCATATATCACGCCAAATCATGCAACGCTCGATTTTGTGCTGATGATATGTTAGGCACATTTGGCACATAAAGGCATGAGTCAAGCTAGTCCCATGTTATACTCGTGCCCATTATACGCCTCTTTCATATAACGTCGATTTTGATTTACTGCATGACCCTAAAATAACCACTTAGGTTTGACACAGATTAGATTTGAACAGACACATTAACCACCTCTAATCATATTTAGGATTTGATGCATGCATATTTTTTCACTGTTATTTTGGCAATTATTAAATTTTTAGTAAAAGTATTACTCACTCCGTTGTGAGATACGGATTACAAATCGTCACCTTTTTTTAGATAACGGAGAGAGTAGGATTTAAGTGGGGAAAAGAACACATGAGAACAAAATAAAGCAAGACACGTGAATAATACATACTGAGAGCGAAGCAACTAATGTTCACTAATTTTCGTGCAACTGTGAGTTTGTGTGTCTTTGTCTTTTGACACTATGCTATGTTTATGTGTTTAATAGGCCTTGTATTATCATGACAATATTTTCTTCCCTTGCACGTGATTCTTGTCACATGGTGACAACCCCACAAAATTAATAATAACTTGTTTTTTTTGAGCAAAATGCTAATTCTTAAGAGTTTTCATGCCATATCATTGTGTGGACACCCACAATTTAAAAGTGAACCAAGACATTTATGAGTTATATTGAAAGACTTCTAAAACTTTTGGGGTATTATTATACAAATTTCTTATAGTAAAATAAAATACACTCTAGCAATTGATGGGTCACATCAAAATATAAAATAGAAAAATTGGCCGTAAATAATCTAAATTTTGGACGGTTGACCAATATTAATCCAAATTTTGCGTATCTTTGGGAATAATCCCAACTTTCACTCGTTGATCCCAAAATGGTCCCAAACTTAACGCCGTCAAGTATCTGTTAATTTAGCACGTGAAATGTCGTTTTTAAGCTTCTTTTTTTTTTAAAAAAAAAAAAAAACTCTACCCCTCTCCTCAACCCCATCAGTTCTCTTCCCCTCACCAACTCTCTATCCTCTTCCCTATTCCCTATTCTCCCCTCACTTTCTCTCTCTTCTCCCTCCTCCACCCATAGTTGCCCCCTCCCCCAACCCATAATTGTATACTCTATTCTCCTTGAAACTTCATAATCTTCTTCAATTCTAATCTAAGATTGTAATTTCTCTAATCTTAATTTTGTATTCAGAATAACGGAAAAAAAAAAAAAGAAAATATTTTAAAGCTTTAGCAAAAAGATATGGGGAGCTTAATTAGGAGAGAGAATATCAGATTTCCCAGTTCCATATTATGATTTTTTTCACTTTGATTCTACTTTATTTTGAGCAATGGTGATGATGATTGATTGTGGTGAAATCTCGATGATAGTGGTGGGAGGCCATGGTGATGGCCGGTGATGATAGTGGTCGGTGATGATGGGTCAGTGGTGGCGGACTGACGGTGGGTAGAAGATAGTGGGGGCTGGTGGTTATGGCATTGTGATTAATGCCGGTGAAGGAGTGCTGGTGGAGGAAGGGTGGGGGCTTGGCTGGGCAGGGAGGAGAAGGGAGCAACTATGGTGGAGGAGGGAGAGGAGAGATAAAGTGACCAGGGGGGATGGGGAAGAGGAGAGAGAGTGGGTGAGGGGAAGGGGAACTGATGGGGTTGAGGAGAGAGATAGAGTTTTTTTTCCCTTTTTTTAAGCTAAAAAATGACATTTCACGTGTTGGGTTAACGGATACTTGACAGCGTTAGATATGGGACCATTTTGGAATCAACGAGTTAAAGTTGGGATTATTACCAAAATACGCAAAGTTGGGATTAATATTGGCCGACCGCCCAAAATTTGAATTATTTACGGCCAATTTTCCTAAAATGTAATACCTTTTGTTGTTTGGGAAGTAAAAACAAGAATATCCACTACTTATGTTATGTTAATCACACAAGTTGTTGAGAAATGTTAGTTTTTTCCCTATCCAAAAGCTTTCACAACAAGGAAAAGAACAATACTCCTTCCGTCCCGATCATACGTTACCAAATTATTTTGAGTGTGGAGTTTAATGCAAATTTCAATTGGATAAATGTTTTATTTATGCCCTTCAATTATGTGTAAGAGGGGAAGAAAAACTGAAAAGAATAAAATACTGTATTAGAATGTGAGAGATAAAAAATCATAAGAGAGAGAGAGAGTGTGTGTGTAATTGGAGAGAGTGTGTGATTGGAAAGAGAAAGTGGATTTTTTAATATATTCTGGAGATAGTGGGTTGGTAATATGAGGAGGTTATGAGAATTTATTTGGTTTGGTAACGTGTATTAGGTAGTGGATGAGTAATATGGGGAGGTTATGAGGATTTATTTGGTTTGGTAACGTGCGGGTGGGACAAATTAATTGTTGGTTTGATAACATATGGGCGGGACGGAGGGAGTATTTGTTTAGATGACCAAGCTTTAGGAACTTTAGCTTTTTACCCCCCAAAAAAATAAAAAATAAAAAATAAAAAATAATCTATTGATAAGTCATTGCATTTATGAGTGGGCTCATTAAATATTTCTTGGATAATTACATGAGCGGAAATTTTCTGTGGCACCCCTGAACTTTGGCCTAATGCCAGTGGTGCCCACGCTTTTCCAATAATGCCAGTGGTACCCATTAACTTTGACTTTCACGTTTTCCGTACCTTAATGGTTGATAAAGCTCATTTCCGTTAGATTATTTTTTTTTATTTTTTTTTTACTATTTGACTTAGTTAATTTATGGGGTACAGTAAAATGACTGATATACCCTTACTTGCCTTAATTACACAACGGCTAAGTATTTAACAGGCCTTTCCCTTATAAATCGACCCACTCACTATTGTCAGACCTCAAAAAATTTTCTTCAAATATAAGAGGAATGTTTGTCAAATATCTAACAGTTGTGTAATTAAAACAAGTAAGAGTATATCAATCATTTTGCAGTACCCAATACATTAACTAAGTCAAATAGTTAAAGAAAATCTAACGAAAAAGAAGTTTCGTCAACCATTTGGGTACATTAAACGTTAAAGTTTAAGTTCAGGGATATGAAAAATGCTAAAGTTAAAATTTAGGGGTACCACTGATATTATTGAAAAAGTGTGGACATCGTTAGCATTAGGCCAAAGTTCAGAAGTAACACAAGAAATTTCCGTTAAATAAAATGATAGGAGTACTTACAACCAATAAATACTTTATTTAAGCACGTTCTATTAGACAATGTACCATATCTTGACACGTGGCTATTAATATCTAAATTATGTTGTTGGAAAGATGACTTTTATGAATTTATGATGGTTGAGTGATAATCTTATCATTTCACACCACAACATTTCACTTTAAATGGAAATTTGGGTCCATCATGAACAGTAATCTAAGAAGAGCATAATGGACGGTTAGTTTTTTTTTTTTTTTTTTGGTGAAAATGGACGGTTAGGTTAATTATCAATTCATTTCCAACATTGTGCAAGATTGGAGTACCAATGTTGGCCTATCCTAGCTTCATTGATGTGATGAAGACTTTTTATAAACATTATTATTTGTTATCAATATAAAACAATATAATTAATTAAAAAGATTTTATTTATTTTATTCTCAAGAGGTGCGTACAATAATTAATACGACATATTAAAATTCAAGAGCACATCACTCTCTCTTACTGTAACACCCAAGTTCTACGTCATAAAAATGTGAAAATTGTGATGGTTTTTAAGTGATGCAGTCCAACCATTGAAACAGTTAAGTCATTCTTTTTTGGGGCTTGAGTAAATTCCTTATTGTTCCAATTGGGAAACCTTCCATCATATAATGGGTTTATCTTGTGAAGATAATTGAACTTGACGGATAATATAGTACATGTATTTTCTTTCTCCTCCAATCTCATAAACAACTTTTGTTTTTGCTTGTTACCATGGAAAAAAACTCATCTATCTTTCTCTCATGATATTACCACATTTTATCTCCCTCTAATTAACCAAATAATATTTTAGAAGTGTTATTTATTTATTTTTATTTTTTTGTCTTATTTCATGAGGGCACAATTCACAAATTAACAATTTCACACTTGTTTTATCTTCGAACAAATTTTCCCTTGTACATCCCTCTCTTTCATCTCTACTTCTTTATGAACCACTTTTGTTCATATACAGTAGTTAACAACCCATGCATTATTTCTTACTCACAAAGGGGATGAGAGAGATAGCTGAGCAAGAATTGCTCATGATAAACCATGCTCTATCTAATGTACCCAACTACTTTTTTAGATTTGTCGATAGGAAAAATGAAATCATGAGCATTAGCTCATAAAATATGTAATTTTCAGTGGATTAGTTGACCCACTTTATCAATTAGTGTTTGGTTAAACAAATTTTTGTCAACTCTTGGATTAGAGATTGTAGATATGCGATTAAACAAAAAGAATGCATTGTCTATACTATACATAATATCGTGTTCAAATGGTTGGACCAAGTTATGCTACCTAGCTAGGTCTAGGCCGTGAGTCATGTGTATCTTTTTTTAGGGTATGTTCTTTTCGTCTTTTTTTTTGTTGGAATCCAATATTCTCCAACAAACTTGAACAATTTCTAACAAATTTCAGCAATAAGTAAAAAATTCCACCAACCTCCAGCAATTTCCAACAAACAATAAAAAATTTCCATTACTTTTGAGTCACAAAAATTAACAATCCAAACAAACTCCAACATTCTCCAGCAAACTTTATCAATCAACAAAAAAATTCCAACATTCTCTAACTCCACCACTCCAAAAACCAGACGTAAAGAACAAAATCTTAGAAAAAAAATAAAATATAGTTGTGATTTGTGTATTTGCTTTGTCCCTCTTGTTTTATCGTTTATTTAAAAATTTATCATTTTCTAATCATAGGTGTACAAAAAGGAAAGCAAAAAGTCTCTGCACCCAACCGAAAAAAGAGAAAAAAAGAAAAAAAAAAAAAAAAAGGAAGAAGGAAAGAAAAGTAAAAGGGTCTCACTCTCCCAAATCCCAATACACACGACATGATCCATGCAAATCAAGGTTGTGGAAATTAAGACACTAAACATTTTATAATAATCCACCTAATAAAGGAATAAAAGACATCCTATAATAAGATAAGAGAGGAGTATATATGTTCCCTTTGTTATTGGGTCCTAATCTTAAAGTTGAAAGTTCGATTCTAAAACTAATAAAAATTTGTAAGATTATATAAAATCAAATACTAATAATTAAAACCAGAGGTTATATGAGATGATCTAAACTATCAAATTGAAACTTGTGCAAATTGCCCTAATTCAATCACTTAAAAAGACCACTCTTTCTTTGAGAGTAATGAGATTTAAACCCAAATTATTGACCTAATGAATACAGGACTTCAATCTTAACTGCTAAGTTACGACCTTAGCGGTATAAAACATCATTTGTAAGAAAATGAGTAATAAAATAAGTGCAGATAAGCAAAGGTGGTAATGGGAATCAAATTCTCGTTATTGCTGAGTTGTCTAAGTTCCAAAAAACATATCGTTGATGCCAATCATAATCATCTATCTTACTTTAGAAACTTTGCTATGAATGTCAAATGAGCTCATATAAAATTCAATCCTTTTTATGTACTCCATATATCTAATCTGTTCGTCATCTTTGCTTTTCCTTTTTGGCCTTTTAATGACCACAGCTTATTTTTATACTTTTATTATTGAATTGATTTAAAATACAACACAGACTAATCAAAGCTCAAAACAGTGTTATTGTGTTTGCATCCATTACGACTAGAAGAATTTTTCCAATACATATTTTAACAACTAAAAGATTCGAATTTTATAGCTTAAGAATTAAGAGTATAAACTTATTATTAAGCCACATGTCATTGGTATACTTTTCATGTTATTTAAGAATTTAACAGTGATTATTATAATTTATACCCCTTTGGCAAAAAACAGTTTATAGCTTAATTTACTTGGATTATCTTCTCAAGTTATGTATTGGTCAAGTTTAGTTAACGTTGCACACTTGCAATTTCTTTTAGTGTCTTTCCTCCTTGGGCGTGGCTAAGGGGCATCTCCCAACACACGGTATCGAGTATTCGACGAGTAAATTCTAATAGGCGCTCCACAGGAGGCTTGAAAACCCTTGACTTTGTGTATAAGCTAAATCTTGTTTACCAGTGTATGGATCAACACCTTACCACATTAATAAGCCAACTAATCCAATCCAAATTGGTAAAAGATCAGATTTTTTTGGAAGAGTTAATTGGTTGGATAGTTATGCAGGCCATATTTCAATTGTCTACGACACTTTAGGATTATGTCAAATCCAATGAAGCCACAACTGTCAATATAGATAAAATTAAATGTTCTTTGGTTGTAGATAGAACATCTAATTTATCATGTATATAATTGAACTTATCTAAAAACTAGCCCCAAAGTAGTACTAGAGAAATGCAACGGTGTATATGGCTCATGAGGAGGAAGGGACTCAGGCTATGTTTGGCATCAACATCTAACTTTTGAGCACAAGTTACAGTTTGAAATTTGTAACTTTTTTTTTCCCCTTCTCTGGTACCAAACTCTTTTGAAGCAACAACAACAGCTACAGCTGCAACTTAGAGCTACAACTAATTTTCGGAAACCACTCATACAAGCTTTCACTTGGCAGCTAACTTTTGAGTAAAAGTTACAGTTTGAAGCTTACAGATTGTTCCTTGTTCTCTCAGCAACCAAACAATTTTAAAGCGAAAGTTACAATTGTAATTAATTTTGCCAAACATAGCCTCAATAAAACTGGTGACATGAATAGAAAGCAAAGGAGAAGAAAAAGCGAATAATATTAGGATAGATGACTCAACCATTTAGGAGCCCCCAACAGTAGCATACAATTACAATTGGATTGCAGCTAGTTTGTGGTTGTGGTTGTGTTTGTGACCTTGGTGTAGCCTATATGACAAGTAATGTGATGAATATGGATGGCCACTATGTGAAAAATTCAAAATTAGTCGATGATGGCAAAGGGATTATACTAATCACACCAATGAACAAGATTAAGATTTGTGACTAATTATTTTTAGATTTCAGCCCAGCCCATACTCATTTTGGCTTTTGTCCACATTTGTCGAGATTGATCCAACAAGAAAGAGAGGCCCAAAGATGAAAATGAACAAAGAGAAGGAGCGATAAAGCCCAACTATCAGATGCAGTTGTACAAATACAGTATACTGATGGCTCATTGATACAGTACATAACATTAGACGCAAGAGAAGCAGGCCCAATATCCCAGTGTAGGGACATGATATACTCATAGAGCCGTTAAATAGGTTGCGTCCGATTAGGTCAGATTGTGTTCATGTTTGGTTTTGTGTCGTTTTTAAATTAAACAAAAATCATATAAAAATTTAAAATATTTGCATTCCGCATTAAATTGATCAAATCATGTCAGGTTTGTATAATTCTTGTTTGTGTCATATTCGTGTTTCTTTCACCAACTTCGGATCGTGTTCATGTTGTATAAGACATTGACAACCCAATGATTCAGTCAGACAAGTACTCCTTCGAGTTTTTATGGTCACCCATTAAAATGACAAAATAGTGATGTGAAAATGTCATCAGTTTATAGAGACATCAAACATGTTCTTTTCATATTAGTTCTGCAAATACTTATTGTTAATTGTTTAAAATCAACAAATAAGTAAATAAACAACATAGAAAGAATATAGTCTCCCCTCATGGTAAAGTCTAACCCCACATAATTTTATTGCCGAAGTCATCCAAACAGTGATAATAAGAGACACTTTAGAAGACTATTCTAATTGTATTACTCCAAAAGACGTTACACAAGTGAATATTGACTAGGAGAAGAACATCACTATAAAGGAAAGACTAAATCCTCCCGTTATTCAACACTTCATTCAACAGAATTATAAAATTAGTCCCAAATGACTGTGATATTAGATGAATCATGCAACTTAATAATTTAAAATGAATATTGAACATTCGAGTTGAATCAGGTTTAAAATCGAAATAAAATCAGGTCGGATTTCAGAATCGGAACAATGTTTGACAATTGACATGGGCTAGTTAAAACTACTAGGAAAAAGATTAAGGATATCATGGAACTATCTACATTATCAAGAAGACAAGGTACTATTAGGAGCACCAGCATTAGGTAAACTTGCTTAACTACCTTATGCCTACTTTGATTCTGTAATCTGCAATACCACTGTAATAACAGTGAAATTAGGTTCTTGCAAAATGATCGCATTGATACAGAGAAATCAATCCAACTTTTTTTTTGGGATCTCATCTTTGATTAATTAACTTATAGTACTATATATAACAGTTCAGATTTCTTAATTGAATTTCAGCTGTACATGAAACCTGTTACAATGGAATCCAGAAAGACAAAAAATCATCAAAATCAAAATAATCTTTCTGGGCTCCTAATTAAAACAAAAAAGACATCCTTTTGCCCCCTTTATATCAACAGATGAATCTACTGAATTTTCTCAATTCAACTACTACGACACTAATGTTGTCCTTGCTGCCCTTGGCAATGGCTAATTCTGTTATCAAGGCAGCTGCAACTTCAGCTCTACTACTTCTGCTTAACCCATCGGTAATACCGGGAGTTCGCTGAATCCTACCGGTAAGACATCGTCTAGCGATTTGACACGCGAATTCGTTGGATATTACGTCCCATAAACCATCGCTTGCCAGTATTAAAAACTCGTCTTCATCAGTCCTTTTGCTGATGGTGACTTCTGGTGTACACGATACGTATGGTTTCAAATAGTGGTCACCTGCGTACATAGCCGATGAAATAATTAAGCACCAACAACTTCACAATAGGTGAACAAACAAAATCACCCGCGGCCGCAAGCTTCAAAGCTGATGGAATTAATGCTCAGCAAATGGTTTTACTCCTTAATACGTACCTATGGATCTAGACGTTGCAAGAACTCCTAGGACACGAAAGCCGTTCCAGTTGATCACTCTACCACCAGCAGCTTCAATTCTAGCCAACTCATCTGGTCTGTCAGGCTGATAGCAAAAGATTTACCGCATTAGCAAACCGCGGGTCCAGAAAAAATAATATGCGTGCAAAATAAAATCATAAGAAAAACAATTCACGGTATATAACACGGTTTTTTCCCTTCTAGCTTTATTATATTTTGCCATTTCCTAGAAAATGTGGGTGTAAATTACCCCAAAGACTTGGCTACTTAGCGTTCTGTTCAATTTCCTTTTCATTGACTATATCAATAACTTTAAAAATAATAATGACAAAAATAAGGGCCAATGGACCACGAGATCATGTAATGCTACTACATGAAACATGCAAAACTGATTCACTGATATACGTGGTTGGTTGGTGATAAGTTGAGATTGTCATGTCACACTGTTTGAGTGTTGAGCATCAAATTAAAGTAGACAAAATACTAGATCGAATAAGATCTTTATTGATTTGTGTACATAGTTTCCCCTACGAAAGGTAGAGGGGACCCGGGACCAGACCATGTCAATGATCTCAAGGAAACACTGCCAGATGGCCATTGCAAATGAGGTTCTATCGTTACCCCCTATCATGCATATCTGGGCCAAAAATATCGTTCATCCCACTTCTGTGTACCACAATTAATAGAGTACCTGTTTTTCCGTCATTGGTATAATATGACATGACACAATTGAGTACGTGTCTAAAATATATTAGACTTTTCATCCTCTATACCACTATATTCCGGTTATTTTTCCAGTGCACATGTCGTGTAGGTGTCTATCTCCATGATCGTAATTCGTGATCATGATCATGCAACCTAGCCCAGTAGCCGGTAATTGTTGACCATACCACTCAAGAGTTATTCTAAACTAATATTATCTTCAAACTTTTGTGGTATCTCATAGTACGCTGACAATTACTATGAATGTGTCCTAGCCTCCTAGGATCCTAATCAACCATATGAACATTACTGAAATGGCAAAGCTAACATTTTTTCATTCTAATAATTCTAAAGTTTGTCCACACTTTTCCAATGAGCGCAAATGCTCTTAAAGTAGCTAAGTCATTACCAAACAATACTCAAATCTCGGCCAAATAGCAGAAATTGCGCAGCAATATCGACCGTGTTATCTAGTGACACATGTTTAGCAGCTGATTCAATGAAGAATGTTTGTAAAGCAACGCATAAACTATAGATCGCCAAATTCATAAAATTTAATAGAGACAAAATCATTAAAACCCTCGAATTAAGTACGGACCATTTTAGTTTTCATGATCCATTTAATTATAAAAATCAATAGAACATACCAAAATGTTTTACTAGTCTCTCCATTCCCATCATTTGTTTGCTACCAAAAACTTTACCAATTAAACTAGCTGACATATATTTTATTATATTTATATTTTTTTCTACCAAAAAAAAAAAGTAGATTGAATTATACTAGTATTCTCTATTTTGAAATATATTAACTTTTTCTCTAAAAATCAACCGACTCGAAAGAAAGGAAAGAAACCACAAAGGAAGGGAAACGAAACAAACACCATAATAAGTCGATAATCAATGAACAATGAATGATTTAAAATTACCTTGTGATCAAACGACAAGGGCACAGCAACGCCGTTACGGCAAATAACGGCTCTAGAATCACCACAATTAGCAACCACAATTTCGTCTTTCCCCACCACCGCCATCACCGCCGTGGAACCCACCGTCATCTCCTCCATATCCTCCCCTCCGCCGCCACCAACCTCCCTATCCATCCTCTCAAAACACCTCACCATCATCTTCTCCCACTCAACACCACCCACCCCATCATCCACCTTCCGCCACGTGTCCTTCCCAGTCTCTTCTGCTACAATCTTATGCATCCGATCCCGACACGCCTCCGCCACGTGTCTCCCCCCGTGTCCGTCGTATACACCGAAAAAATCATACTTATTGTTGCTATTGTTAACATCATCTCCTATTTGTAGCAGGCCAAGCTCGGCGGACACGGCGTCCTCCATCTCTCTCCTGCGGCCCATCACGGACACGGCTCCATGCGACAACACGGTTGACAACGACGACGATTGGTGGTGTTGACCCTTAACGACACCGTTCTGATGAGCAGCAGCAGCAGCAGCGTCGCCCCACGTGGCACGAAGCTTCTGGATCTCGAGCCGCTTTCGTCGGGCCGCCTTGGACTTCTTCGGGTCGAGGGTTCGGGTCTGGGTCTGGGTCTGGGTCTGGCCCGCCGACGAGGCCGAGATATTTTCCGACGGTGAAATCTCTCTCATTGTCATCATTTTACAATCTTGAAAATAAAATAAAATAAAATAAAAAATTCTAGAGAATGAGAAAATGGAAAAAGAGAATAGACGTTGATGGATTTATATATAAGTGTTGGGGGTGAAATGAAACGTCAGTGGGTTGGATATTTATTTAAAGGAATTAAATAAGTACAGGGTGATTGTCGACACGTGCTTTTCTGAAGCGGCGGTCATTGATGGGAAAACGTACCCCAACAGCTGGAAAATGGGGGAGGGAGGCGTGGACGGTCAGGATTGAAGGAGGGACACGTGGACGGAGGATCGGAGGGTTAATGATACGACGGGTGGAGAGAGAGAGAGAGAGAGAGAGAGAAACTGAAAAAGGGGTGGGTGTTTTGGTGGGGTTAAGTTAGATTTGCTAGGGATTGGTACGTGGCAATGGTTTAATCGTGGTCTGTGTGTAGGAGAGGGAGAGGGAGAGGGAGAGAGAGTAGTATATAGTTTGGCTTTTGCTTTTTTTTCTTGCGTTGGTTGGGTTAGAAACTTGAATGGAGAAAATGGTGGGTAATTGATCAAAAATAATTAACCCCACAAAGTAGTGAAAAGTATTTGATAAGTACATAAGGGTGTGTTTGTCTAGCTTGGATAGTAAGTAGTAGAAGAATATAGGGTTTGTTGGTTTGGTAGTTGGTGGATCCGTTGGAAGCTGGCTTGATTTGGAAATATGATTCAAATTTGACCCGATTGTTTAGATTTTTATATTATTTTTATGATCTTAATTCGATCATGATCTAGAAAATAAAAATAAAAACATATAAATGGTTAAAAAATGAACTCAAGACCGACCTGACTTGAATTAGAAATGACTTGTTCCGAGCCCCACTAGACACGAGAGAGGTCTAGTAGGTAGCATTCTACACTTCATTTTGATTTTATTTTTCATAATCCAATAATAATTTTATCAGAATTACTTTTACCCGAAGGGTTGATGTGATAGGGGGGGAAGAATGTAAAAAAAAAAAAGAAGATGTTGATAGGAATGACACCAAAGGAAACGAAGATCTGATTAGGGTGATTCAAAATTTTGGTTGACGAGTAGTCGTAATCGTCATAACAAATAATAGTAGTAATACCCAATTTAATATTATTGTGGTCGTAGCTTAGTAATTTGAGTAGAGTAATTGAGGATCTGTTTAGGATATTGATATTGATATTGATATTGATTATTGAGAGAAGAAAGACGAATAGGATTGTGAAAGATGTTGACCCTTGACATGGGAAATTTTGATTTCTGGTAAATTAAAGGAACAATAGAAATACTCTACTCCATTGTATATCATATCTATATAATCTATTAAAATACAAACTCCATGATCAAAATATCTAATCCTACATGGCAAAATATTAAGGTTTGTAACTCCTTACCTTATTCTAAACCTACACTTAATGATGTAATTAATGATATTTGTTGGATTCGTATCGAAAAGTACTTTCATAATATATACTTTTTATAATTTTTGGTTATATATTATGAGAGATATTGGTGGTCAAAGTTCAATCCCGAAAAGCGAAAACGACACTTATAAAAAAACAGAGGAAGTATAAACTAATTATGCCAATTAGGATCTTAATTTATAACTCTTTATAAATAAATTAGAATTTTGCTAATTCTCATCTTATGAATTCACCCATTACAAACTTATACTC
>BSSO01001900.1:0-21347 GCA_030267885.1 Mesembryanthemum crystallinum | reverse complement strand
AAAAAAATACACTCTCTCTCCAATCACTCTCACTCTTTCTATTATTTTATTATCTCATAATAATATCTCTCTATTACTTTAATCTCTCACATAAAATTCCCCTTTTATTTTTTATTCCTTCTATTACTACTAGGGCTGTTCAAAATCCGGTCCGGACCTGAAACCCGGACCGGACCGGCTTAAAATTTCGGGTTTCGGTCTGGACCGGATCGGTTAAATCCGGTTCCGGTCCGGTCTCCGGTCCATTACTCAAAAAAATCCGGTTCGTTTTACGGTTCCGGTCCACCTAAATTCGGTCCGGTCCGGTCCATTTTCTGGTCCGGACCTGAATTTTGTTGCATTTCATCATAAAAATATGATTTTTTTCAAAGAAAAGTTAAAGAAAAATTATTTTTTTTTAAAATTCCGGTCCGGTCCGGTCCAAACCCGGAATTTTCCGGGTCCGGTCCGGTCCGGTCTTCGGTCCAAGGGTGTAAAAAATCCGGCCCGTTTTCCGGGTCCGGTCCGGTCTTGGACCGGTGAACACCCCTAATTACTACAAGGGTAAATTTGTTTAAAAACACTCACCTAAAATTTTGTTCCCTCCTAGTTTTTGAAAGCTAATTACGAGACGGAGGGAGTACTATTTTAGAACAAATTTGAACTATCTTTTGGCCCTAAATTATCTTATTAAAAACCTTATCAGTCAGTTTTGTCAAATATAATATTAGACTAAATATAAATTGATAAATTAAAATTAACACCGGTCATAAGTTTTCAATGCTCTCACACGTATCTCCCTCGACCTTCGCTCTGAACGGAACTAAACTAAACTGAATACAAATTTAGCAATTGAAAATGAACACAACACCCCATCCCTTTCCAATGCTGTCACAGTCTCTCTCTTCACTCCTCAGCTGAAACTCCCAAAACCCCATCATTAAAAGCCCTCTTCAGCATTGACCCCCTCACTCCACTCCATCTCTCTCTTTACTCTCTCTCTCCTCTTCAAAGGTGAAAGCCAACGGTCAAATTTCTTGGGTTCTCAATGTCAATGGCGGAGCAGCAACTGCAAAACATTGAAAATGACGGTGGTGGTGGGTTGAGGGCAGAGATTGACACTTCAGCTCCGTTCGAGTCGGTGAAGGAAGCGGTGACCCGGTTCGGTGGGCTCGGGTTTTGGAGGCCTCATCCTCAGAACCTTAAACCCTCTGATTCACAGCTGGTAAATTTCAAAACTAACAAAAAAAAAAAAATTACTTTATTTTGTTTCAAGTCTTGATTCTACCAATTTTAGTAATTTCTCCTTCATTGTTGAGTTTTAAAATTTTGTAGCTGGATTTTGATGTGAATTTTCTAGGGTTTTAATGGGAAAAATTTTCATGATTTTTTAAGGGTATTGAGAAAACAATGAGTGTATATGTGCACATTTATGGAAGAAATTTTGATGGTTACTGTCCACAAAAAAACTGTTTTTTTGCTAGCTTAACTAAGTTAAGTTTACAATGGTGATAGTAATGATATGATGCTAATTTGAGGGGGTGGGTTTAAGATGTCATTATTGGGATATACTATAGATGAAAAAAATATAGTGGTTGTAAGATTAAGATGTTGCTTCAGTAGGGAAGTGGAGAAATTATTTCAATTTGTTACTCAAAAGGGTTGTATTTGGTTGGTAATGGATTAAGGGTTGGCGTTGTGATAAAGGGCTTTGATTAGCTTGGGGGCTTTCTTCTGCATTGAAATGCTTAATGAATTTGTGTTTCCGAATGAGAACATTCTATAGTGCTAGAGTTATAACCAACTTGGATACTTTGAGGGTATAATTTCTAATTATCAAACAGATGAATGTGATTTTTTTAGCATATGTTTGTTCCTTGAGGCTGCAAGTTTATGGCGTTTCAAGGAAATTCAAAGATGAAAATTGAAAAGAGGAAGCCGAGAAAAGATTAATGCCTAAATAGAGCTAGCTTTCGGGACCTGAAATCTGCTGTGTTGAGTTGTTGGGTATATAATCTTAGAGGCATTGGGGACTGAATGATGTATAATACTCGTATTTGGTATTGTTTCATTTTTCCCTTCACGTACCTAAACATCTTTGCATTGTTTTCTTGCGGCAGGTTCATGATGTGGACGAGGTTGACTTCGCCAAAGTTGAAGAGCAGGCTGCAGAAATGGAGAAAGAGCTGATGCTGAAAGAAAGGGATACACTCGAGGTTCTGAAAGAACTTGAGGCGACAAAGATGATGGTTGAGGAGCTTAAGTCGAAGCTACAAAGAGATCAAGAAGAATGCGTCACCACCCAACTGAATGTTTTTAATGCCAATTCGGAAGAGAAAGAGAACAATCCTAATCTCTCACAGCAGAAATTGCCCGAAACTTCAAGCCCTTTACCCTCTTCTTCCCCTGGCTTGATTTTAATGGAACTTAAACAAGCCAAGCTGAACCTTACCAGGACAACAAGCGATTTGGCTGAAATTAGAGCTTCAGTGGAATCATACAATAAAAAGGTAGAGAGGGAAAGGATGTCGTTGGAGAAAACCCGTGAACGGTTAAGAGTCAACTCCTCGAAGGTCTCATCTCTTGAAGAAGAAATAAATCGAACAAGAACGAAGCTACAAGATGGTTCTGTTGATGATGATGGAAGGGATATTACGGTTGAGCTTCAGCGATTGAGTGCCGAGGCAGAGCAGTTCAAGAAAATGGGAGAGATTGCCAAATCTGAAGTTGTGAGGGTCATGCTTGAGATTGAACAGACGAGGGCGAAAGTAAAGACAGCTGAGATCAGATTGGTTGCGGCCCAGAAGATGAAGGAAGCTTCCAAGGCCGCTGAAGCCGTTGCTCTTGCAGAGATCAAGGCTTTAGAGAAGAGCGAGCAGAACCCTGAGAATATGATTACTCTTACCCTCGAAGAATACTCTTCCCTGAAAACTAAAGCTCAAGATGCTGAAGAAAGTTGTAATGTGAATGTCCTCGAGGCAATGCTTCGAATCGATGAAGCAAATTTGTCAAAAATGGATATCATGAAACGGGTAGAGGAAACAATGGAAGAAGTCGAAACTTCCAAACGGGCTTTAGAGAAAGCGCTGGAACGAGTTGAGGCCGCTAGCAGAGCCAAGCTTGATGTTGAGGAGGCGCTCCGTAAGTGGAGATCCGAGCACGGAGAGAGAAGACGCAGCAGCAGCAGCATACAAAGCTCCATCAAGTTTAAAAATCCGTATCCTTCTCACCGAAGGAGGGAAATAGAATCTCGAATGCTTGATTTGAATGGGATCAATCTTGTCAACAATGATGATGTTGCAACAAAAACAGCTCCTCCACCGGTGCTGAAATCGACCTTGTCAATAGGGCAAATTCTTAGTAGGAAGCTGCTCATTACCGAGGAGTTTGAATCTGGGGGGAAAAACTCTCTGAAGCGGAAGGTGTCGTTGGGTCAGATGCTTGGGAAACGGAATGGGGAACTATCTTCTGCTTGGAAGGTCGAGAAAGATGGTATTGCTAGCGGTTCTGACAAGAAGTTGCCTGCTAAGAAAAGGAAGAAGTTTGGTTTTGCTCGTTTTTCAGTGCTCTTGACTAAACAACAAGGCAAGAAAAAGAAGAAGACAACTCCCACAACAAGGTAAAGCAAAACCTTGAAGATTAGCCTGATTGATGATGATATGAGCTGACTGCTAGTATCTAATTCTATTTAATTTTATTCACAATCTGTTCTTTGTTGTATCTGCTTCTCTTGTTGTAAATCTATTTATCTGGATTATTTTCTTAGAAGTTGTAGGGATGTGTCGCCTTTAGTGTAACGCTGTAATTGGCTCGGCTTGCTCTGATATGTGATATAAAAGCTAAGAATTCGACTTAATCTGTGTATAGAGTTATTCTGCGCACCACTGTCCCAAAATATCTGTCATATTTTTATGTGATAGTAAGAAGTTTATGATTGAGAGAATGTGATTATGGTAAAAATGTTGTGCAGAAGATTGAACTTCCTTACATTAGGGTGCAAGGGTGAACCACAAGAAGTCAACCAGTTAGCTGTGGTGAAAACTAGCCGTTGGAATTCAAAGCAAGGGAACTAAATGCAACTGCCATGTGGAGGTGATTGTGAAAAATAATAAAAGTGAGACAAATAAATATAAATGTGCTAATAGTGAGATGGCCATTGTTGTAATGGTGTTTCCTTCTTTGACCTTAAACTAGAATATCCTCATTTCCACCCTAGTATATTCTTCCCCAACCATGACCTGTTGATCCCCCTTCCCTGCTGTCTTAAAATGTGTGTTACAGTAAATTACCACGGCAATAAGGTTCCCGAGAATTTCGGGTTAAGGTAGTTCATTGTGAGACAGGATGACTTTTAAATTCTTACTTATTTTTTGGCCCGAGTGCTCTTCGAATTGTTTTGGGGTGATTTTTTGTCTTGCACTGGACATGCTATATGTTTTCATCCCATTAAGCTGGACATACATATCAATTTTACTCCTATTGTTGTTTGCACACTTCTAAACCATTTCTTTTTCTTCCCTTAGCTCATTAACGCGTAGTTAGTTGATTAGCGAAGCCCTTTATTAGCACATCCTCTTAGCCGATGAATACAGTTCCGCTAAACAGGGATGTTGGCACACCTTAACCTCCGTTGTATGAAGCACCATGGAAATGTACACTCAGATAAGAGGAAAAAGAACCATGACTACTACAATTTACACTGAGGGTTGTTTACTACGAGGCAATCATGTTGACAGCATTGATAACATCGTGGAACTGCCTAGTGCCTAATTTCTCCTTCATCTCCTGCGAGGACTAATAACCTTGCCTAGTTTGATCATCGCCTCGTTAAACAAGGTTTCCATTAGTCGGGGTTGGATACGCAGCGTTGAACAAGAGCCTTGGTGCTAGGATTGACTGCCATTCCGAGATCACACAGATGTATGGCTTAAGATGTTTTGGTAGAACAAGACGCCCTAGTTGGTACCGTTCTTCGCTGGATTGAAGGGCGCAAACTTGATCCAGTACATGAACGTGTTCTGTCGGTGCAGTATTTTCCTTCGACATTCTCCGCGAATGGCTTGTCCAATATCTGTGCAGATCCTGGTATGGACCATGGCTCCGTTATAGATGACTGACCTCTGACACCGGGATCAACCAATAGAGTTGCGCGCCCTGCAACACGACCATGTCTTCTATGCGGTTGTCCCTTGAGCCCCGTACTTGCCCGTCAAGATCTCGATGCTCTCTTTCCCTCCGGGGAAACCGTTGGCAAGGTTTCCATTCGCAATGGTGTTGTCACAGCACCTTGCGCTATAGTGTATCTGAACCCTTCGTACCAATGTTAAGAAATTGATTTTATTTGGTTTTAAAAGAGGTAAGAATGTCAAAAGAAATTGAAACCTCAATCTCACTTTTGGTGACGATTTATCTCACAATTCCTAACAATCAAAGACTTTGCCAAGTATGCTAGTAGTTTTTTGGTGTCTGCAAGGAGGAACTTCCTTCTTCCTTGGGCGTGGCTAAAGGGCAGTATGCTAGTAGTTTGTGAAGGAAGCAAAGCCGATACAGCTTGCAATATGCTAATACCAGTATACCACATACAAACTATTTTACACACTTGATTGATAATTTAGATCAATTTTCCAAGTTCTAATGATTAAATGGGATTTCGATGATGCAGGATTTATTTTAATCACTTAAACACAAGTATGATAAATAGTGTAATGAAGAGGATCCATTTTACCGATATGATGGTATTATATCGTAATAATGCCGTCATGAAAATGGAGACGCATAATGCCAGGAATAATCCCCTCATCTTGTTGTGATCTTGTGTGCATGACACCAGAGATGACTTTCTCTACCAGTGGACATGAAGATTTGTAGAAATCAGGCTTAAGTTTGTCACTAATAACGGCATTGGATAATGGAATAGCGATGCCAAACAAAACTTCAACTATGGTTAAGAAAGGTAAGGTCATGTTTTGGCTCCCATATGTCATAATTCTGTTGTTGGAGTCAAAATAGCTAAGGAGTAACATATGTGGTGGGGAGTTTGATTTACAGTGATGCTCTTATAATTAGACGTTCTTTGCTTTTTTTTTTTTTTTTTTTTTTTTTGGAGGCACAAAGGCCAATACAATATAATTACATACAATAGGGGAGGAGGAAATCGAATTTGGGGCCTAATTAATGTATTTAGGGTGTCAGTCTTAACTACTAGGTTAAGACCTTATAAGCTGACTAGATGCTCCTTGTACCTACTTAGCTTAGTAAAGTAATTCAATTATAAAAAAATAACAATAAAATAACATATGTGATTGGTGGTGCTACTTTATACTTCATATTAATTGTTATGCTTTGGAATGCAAAAGAAATTGGACTTGTAAATATGTATCCTTTTGTAAGATGTATTTCATGAATAGTCTTGAGATAGAAGCTTAGACTGTTTTTTCACCCACCCAGTTATAGGTGTTCTAAAGTTGGTGCTAGCTAATTGTTTCTTTCATTGGCTTTTCTTTCCTGATGTGATGCCAACTATGTCTGCCCAAATCTTTGGCTAGAAAGGAAAATTGCAACTAACATTCATGTACATTGAGGTCTTAAGAAACATATTACTATGTGTGAGTTTTGAAAATTATATAAATTACGTATACATCCTTCCTTCTTAGTAGGGCTTCGACTTTAAGAGTATACTTTTCTGTTAATAGAAATGAACACATCCATATATTAAATTTATAAGTTGAAAAAGTTTATATATGAATCATGATTAAGACAATTGTTGACTTGAGATTGATTTATATCCTTGAAATTTCATATTACAAAATGAAAATTTTCGAATACACCTTAACACTTTGTCAATGAAAATTCTTCTCTTCTTTGGTTTCTAAATTCTAAAACACTATCATATTACGTGTAAAGTCTAAAAACTCTTATAAAATCCGGAATTTCAAACTTAATTTCCAATTACAACCTTAATAGGTAGAATTTCATTTGAGTTTGGAAAATTGGATTTTAGTTGATGCAATCTTTAGCTCGTCTACTTTCTGGTGGAGTCAAAAGATTCACTACATTTTGACTTTGGAATATGATGGACTAAATCAAAATGGCTGATAAAGTTGTCTGCACTAATTCTTATTTATTGTGAAGATACTGATAGTCGTCGCACTTCGGATCAAGGGTTAAACGGAAACAACATCTCTGTTCTCACAAGGCTACATACAAGCGACCCCTTCTACTCCGCCCCTAGGCGAGAGTCTCTTTAGAGACATTGGGGTAATGTTGATGTTTAGCTCGTCTACTAACAATAATTCTAACTTTATTATTTCTTTCTAAAAATTCCAACTTTTATGTTTAGCGCATCTAGTGCATGCAATATGATAGAACTAGATTTCCATCCATTAGTTGCCTTCATGCATGTCATTGAAAAAAAAAAAATATATAAAAAAATGGGAATGATGCCTATTCTTCGACTGTAACCACACCATTGAAAGACATCCCTCCATCCCCTATCCCAAACCCCATCCACACCCACCATTGAAGACCTGCATATATAATCTCTCACTATGCATGTCACCTTCAATTTTGGGTTTGGGACGACTGCGCATGCCTTCAATGGTGGGTTAACAACAAGGAAGGTAGGATCTTCAATGGTGTGGTTGGGATTCAGATAGAGTTTGGAGGAAGAGATAGAGATAGCAAAGTGGTAGGGATTTAGTGATTTCAACTAATATAATGACAAAATTTTACTACCAATTTTTATCACATTTGGTGCACTACAGCATGCACTAACTTTAATACTTAGGAGTTCCACAAATAAATAGTGAAGTTGAGATTAATATTACTAGATAAGTCAGAGATTGGATTATTCAAATCCAATTTTTGTTTCAAGTTTAAGAGATTCTTTCAAGTGAAAGTATCAGAACTGAAATTAATTAAATAGACACTGAATTATTAGCAAAATAAGAGATAAATAAATTGCTCACATGAACAATATTGAATAAAAAATTGATTGAATAAGGTAAAATGAACATACACTTGTTACTACTCCCTCCGTCCCTTAAAGATTGTCAAATTTTCTATTTTGTGATGTCCCAAAACACTTAAGTTTCTAAAAATGAAAACCAATTATCAATGGTGATTGGTTGAAAGTTAAAAAGTATACTGGGAGACATTATAATAAATGATGTTCCCTTATTATTTTACGTTCCCTAAGATTGACAATTTTTACGGGACGGAGGGGGTAATATATATTGGGTGCCCGTATCTACAAGTCAAGTAGACCGTTGGAGTCTCCGGGACGCCTCGTTCAAGGCCGCTGCTTCCTTCAAGTACCGGTTCGTTGTGAGTCTCGTTCACTCACAGCCCTTCTCGGATGACACGGTAGGCATGCGTCGAGGGGCTTGGGGGTTCAAATATTTTCTAAAGATAATATATATTGGGTGCAAACAGTTTTTAAGTTTTAGGCCTTGTTTGGTTGTTAGCTTTTTGGCCCAGCTTATTGACTCTAGATTGTTTAAACAGTTTACAATCCATTAGCCAGTAATGTTTGTAAGCTAGCTTTTTGGAGCCAATAATCCAATCTTGAAAAAGCTACTACCGCTAACTTTTTCACTTAACTTGTTCTGAAAATTAGTGTATAATGACAAATTTGGACAATAGTTAGACTTTATTACATCACATGTATGTATTTACAAATTAGATTAATCATGTCCTTATCATTTCATAACTAACCAACTATTGATAATCAGCCAACTTTACTAAACATCTTTTACAACCAACAAACGCTATCAATTAGTCAAACCAGCTAAAATAACAAATTGATGGTAACCTGCTGATCAAACCAACTACCAGCCATCAGCCACCCACTGGCCACTACTAGCCAAATAAGGCATAATAATTGAAATGGGTTCATCAACAAATCAATGTTTCTTTCTATTTCAACTTCAACATCACATCACCACTAAAATATTGTAATATATCCCACCCAAGGAAAAAGGAAAATACAAGTGGTAATGTGGTATCGTGTAATACGTTCTATCCCCATTCCCGATCAGTAAGATATTACATATACTACTTCTTTGCAGTCATCTCCTCCAAATCCTCTCTCTGTCATCCTCAAACCTCTGAAATATCGTTCAAGAAAAGGTACCCAACTCGTTGCAATTCTTGTTCTCTTTCATGATTTGATCTACTGTTATTTTCCCATCTTCCCCTCTTTTTTTTTTTTTTCATCAATTTCTTTTACCCAGTTTGTTTCCCTTTAAAACAAGTACATGATGTATCAATTTTATGCTATCAATTCACGAATTTGTTGATGAAAGTTCTTACTTTTCTCTATCTATGTCTTCTTGATTGTTATATTATTGAACAAATTATTGATTTGGGTTGATATCAAGAAGGGAATCTGTGGGTAGGGTAGGCAAGTTTGTTGACCATTATAGTTTCAATTGAGGTTAAAGATTCTTTTTATGAAGCCTTATTGACTAAAAAGATATATCATGAACTGGGTTGAGATAATGGGTACTAATTGTTTGCTACCTTGGCTTGAATTAGTTCATGATTGCCTTGAAAAACCCATATGGAAATGGGGACTTATATGTGTTGGGGAATTGGGACTTTTTGGATTGCAGGATGAAAATATTTCTATGTTAAGGATTTGACCCGGTGTTCAATTTTCACCAAACCCGATTAATAATTACGAATTTATAGTCTTCAAAGAGCTTAAATTGCTTTTTTTGGTAATCGTCTCAGTGATAAGTTCTGCTGAAGATGCTGTTCTATGAACTTTGTAGCAGATGGCTTCTGCCTGGTTTGGTTGTTTAAATCAAATAATACTGATGTTTAAGCACTTTGACTCCTGATTTCTTTGTTTAAATTGTGGCTCTTGGTCTCATCAAATGTTCTTGTTCAAGATTAATTTTTTTGTTGTATCTTCATTCCTCAGGCACCATGGATGTCAGAGTTGGATTTGTAGTCCTTTTAGTGTTGGCTGGTAATTGGGGTTGTGATGCTAGGAATTTGGTAGCTCCAGGTAATTGGTTCACTGACTTTCGTGGTTGACTTTGTCATTATCTCTTTACGTCTTTGTTCTGTGTTTCAAAATTAATGATCATGACTGATTCATATCTCTATGAACCAGCTTACTCGGTCAATCGTTCTCTATTAAGGGATTCTGTATTTCTATTTCGCCGTTCCCGCTCTTTGTCTGTTGACTTGTGTTCTTTGCATACTGGTTTGTTTCAAAAGCAGCTTTGAGCAGTGGTTGCTGTTATGACATGTTTTTTACCCCCTCGGTTTCCTGCCCCAGTTTATTAACTTGAGGTGTCATAGTGTATTTGATTGACCATGTCCTTACAGGTTTTGTCCCCAAATTATCAGCTTGAATGTCCCAATAAACCCAAATTGCCTAAGAACAAAACTTGGATTTTCTTAAAGTATACTCCAGTTCAAATTCTTGCTCAAATGGTGGATTTGGCTGCCAAGTAAAGTTACATACAAGTATACCAGATAATATTGTCAATAGCTTATTGATGCCTTTTCACGGTGATGGAATTATCTAACTTTAAATAGCAGTACATGTGACCTCAGCATCTAAATGTCACAGAAAAGCTACCCAGTTACATGCTAGCTACATGTTAGTGAAATTGGATTAGATTAAAACGTACCTTCCCATTCAACATAATGCATCTCAATGTTTCATGGCCTCACCAGATAGATTTGGGAAATGTGGCTGCTCCTCTTATCCTAACCATCCTGGCAGTTGCCTATGAACTACTTCTTTTAGATGTTTGCTTGTGTGTTCATTAAATAGAGTAAATTTTTTTATGATTATCAATATGTTTCCATATCAAAATTGCAGCTCAGCTTCTTGATACAGTTGAGATGTCCATTGTGTAAATTTCCTTTCGCCGTTGCTAAGTGATATGTTTATCTTTAAATATTGATTTTCAGCTTTGGTTGTGTAATTCCATAAAGCATCCTGTCTGTTGTGGAGTGCTTTCTTTCAACTATGTTTTCACTTGCTTTCTCATGAAGGAGATTATGATGTTCCCTGGTAGAGACTAGTTATATGAGTATTCTAGTTGATCTTGTTGATTGTTAGTATAGTCAAGTGAAGTTGTGCTGTCCTGTTTTCAGGTGTGGAAAATGCTGGTGGAAATGTTGACATGTGCACTATTTGTGAAGACTATGCTTCCTTGGCTCTTGTTTACCTTGGTGAAAACAAGACCCAAGCTGAAATTATGGATACCCTTCACAATGCCTGTTTTCAGATGCATAATTTGAAGGAGCAGGTATTAACTTCCTAGAGGTGAAATTGTTCGACTGACTTCAGTGAGAAATGCATGCTATTATTTTCTCTTCCTCGTTCGAGTTCACTGCCTCCACCCCTTGACCCCTTCTTCTCCTTCTCTTGCAATTAATCTTTTCTGCAAAGTGCAAACTACTGTAAATAATGTGCCTCAACTAAATATCATCTTATAGGTTACTACACCTTTGCTATAAACATTTTTAAAAGAAAGAGCTGTTGTCAATGAAAGTGTTAATTCTGCAAGGTTACATGATTTCTGGACTTGTAAGAAAAACATGTTTTACAGAAAGTGTGTTGAACAAAAAAGCTTCTAACTTTACTGGTTGTTCATCATATTGGACAATGAATATAGTTATCAGTGTTTGATGAACAATAGTTTAATAATAATATTGAACTATTTAATTTACTGGATGAAGCTCATTTTTTTCCCTCCTCTTTTGACAGTGCATAACATTGGTGGATTATTATGCTCCTCTTTTCTTCTCAGAGGTTTCATCAGTGCAGCCAGAAGGATTTTGCAAGAGAGTTGGATTGTGTAGAAATGCTATGCTTTCCTCTTTGCCTAGGAAGCAAGATAAATGTGATCTCTGTCACAATGCTATTGATGAAATTCTTGTCAAGTTGAAAGATCCTGAAACAAAGGTCAGTTCTTGAATCACATTCCTAGATCTTACTCGCTGGATTAAGTATCTCTTCTCCAGTTACAGAAAATCAAGTGCTTGAAGCTACCACATTGTAGCCGNGTGTGAAACTACCAAACCGCATTGTAGCTAGTTGGTAAAACCTGTGTGGAATTTCCCAGAACTTTACTCCTGTCCCTTCCAAGTGCATTGTTTTTATTTCATGTTCTGGCCTGCTAGAGCCTAGATTTGATAATCTATTAAAGTGATTCATATTTCACTAGATATGAAGAGAGAAAAACGTAGTATAAAAGGAAGGGGGGAAATAATTTCACACTTTTATCATAGAGAATGAAAGAGAGAAATAAAGAGATGGGGGTAAGAGAAAGTTTGAAGGTGGTGCTTCAATGGAGGCCATCGGGTTTTGGGAAGGAGATAGGTTGCAAAACAGTCGATTCACTATATGGGTTAGCTAAAAGCTAGTCACGTCAAAAAAACTAATGGCGTTAAGACTCTGCTATGAAAAGTGTATGCGTTGTACATTATCTCATAGTACAAAGGTACCACATGCAACTTTGAAAAAGAATGGATAACCACTTACATTTGGCTATCCCCAGAAATTTTGGAATTTGGTTCTATCAGTTAAGTGCCATTAAAACATTTTATTGGCATACATGTTGAACACTGAGGTTTCAAGTTAGTATGAAAGTAACATTAGTTCAAGCATGGCAAAAAGGATAATGTAAAAGGTGATTTTGATAAATACATTATAGTTGAGAACATTTCTAGCTAATTTAATCCCAATATTCACACGAGGTTAAAGTAATATTGGTGAGATATTATATTTTTTTACATCTCCCAGTAGAGAACTAATTTCTTTTTTATATGACAGATGGAAATCATTCAGATGCTACTCAAGGCATGTAACTCTGTGGAGAACTACATGAAGAAGGTACCAACTGTCCCCTGCATCATATTACAGTAACTTGTGCATAATGTGTACTTGAGTTTGTTTTGGCTTCATCGTGATGTTTGTCAAAGAAAACGTTAATCCATGCCCCCTTAGTTGGCTTAAGTTATGCCTAGCAGCATAGGGTTATGCTTGAGGCGTAGGCAGTGTCGGATCAAAAAATGTTAATATGGGGATGCAAAATAGTAGTCCATAGATATAGTAAATCATCGGCGAACCATGTAGATCCATCCCAAAATACAAAGAGAAAAAAAATTGTTGAATGGGTGGCTGTTAACTCAAGATCTTTTTTGTTATTGTTTTTCTTTTCGTTTCCCATTGGAGGAAAGGGGAGCGAGATGCTCAGGATGTTACTGATTTAAAAAGTGAAGCTCATAAGTATTTGTTTATCTAGTTTGTGGGAGCCCTGCCGCATCCACAATTGTCCTTGTTGGGAATCATTTAACCCTTCCGAAGATTGAATGATTCATAGCTTTTGTGTCTACGTTTTTGCATAAGCATTGACGTTCTTTTTGTCTTTGTGAATTTACCAGTGTAAATCCTTGGTTTTCGAATTTGGGCCTATGATCCTCATAGATGCACAGAAGTTTATTGAGAAAACAGACATATGCTCCACATTCCATGCTTGCAGTAAGCCGCAGAGCTACACAGAAGAAGTGTTAGCTGATGATGGAAAGATCGAAATGGTAACTTCGTCTTGATTACTGAATGACATTGGGTATGCATCTGTAAAATAAAGATTGATCGATTTAACACAAGCAAGGAGATGGTATGTTTGTCAGCTCCGTGTGCTTGTATATTGTTTGAATAGAAAATATATTCATGATCCCCCCTTGTAAAATAGCATTCACCATGGTACAAATATTCGTTTGTAATTGCTGAAATTATCTTTCGAATGGATTGATCATCCTGTCTTCTCTGGTCTAGTTTCCCTACCATTCCTCTCCCAAGTTAAAACATTGTAAAAATGTTCGCTTGCTATCATGTCTAAATGGAGTTCTGGAATTGTGTTAGTGCTCAATATATTCAGTCCCCATATTGAAATACACATTTTTCTGAGCTCCTCTTTGATGCTGTTGATTTGCTTCTTTCTTTTTCTTTTGTTTTGTTTAAACGCGCAAGGATTGTCCGATTGGGTCTGGTCAATTGACAATAAGCCCAAAGGCCCAGGGGTAAATAATGCATTAAACCTCCCCCAAAGTAGGGCATGAGGTTTTAAACCTAGGAATTTCCGAAGTTTAAAGGGTCTTGCACGTGCTGCTAACTAAGCTACTACCTCACCCTCATGCTGTTGATTTGCTGTTGATTTGGTGAAAGATTAGACGACGACCTCAACTGTCAGAAATTTCTGTATGCACAATGTTGTCAAAAATTAACCGAGTTATTAGCATTATGCTTGGAAAATTGCAGCTTGAAAGGTAGAATTTTATCTCCTATGGCTATAATCACAAGATTTCACCCATCATTATGCGACTCTAATCACTGAGCAGTCGCGTTAGTGGTTTTATGTTGCTAGTTTTGGTCACACACATGCTGCCTTAGTTTCCTCTATTAGAGGAGATCAAGGGTACTTGGGCCCAACCAGTGATTAGGGCTTGAGAGACAAGGTTACACCAAACCAAACTACCTAGTTGGGTAGGCCCTCTGTCTCTAAGTGCTCGTCCTCTATTGATTTTTTGCCGTCTTCAAGAATTATCGTTGACCATTTATAGCTTATATTCTCTTCGTCCCTATTTCATTGTCCTATGAGCAAAGTCAAAAGTCAAATTTAATAACTTTGACCACAAATAATTTAATATGCAATGATTCTCAATGAGCAAGTTACTTTCTAAATTCATCTTGAAAAGTAGTTTCAAGAAATACCGTTTAAAAATGAATTCAAAAAGTATGATATTATGAATAAATATGATATACATAACCATGCAATTGTACCTTGCCCTTGATTGATTGACCAATAACAACTCATTGAACAAGTAAGAAGAGCATAAACATAAGAATGATTGAATTTTCATAAAAGCATCTCACTGTGCATATTCTTCCAATAAAAAGCATTTGATTTGTGTATATTCTTCCCACTATGTGTGATCCTAAAACAGTCAAGTACCAAAACAAATGTTAAAACACTAAAAAAACTGGAAGATCAAGGATATGTGATATGGTTTCCTATTGTTTTGGACTGGACCACATACATGTGCCCAGCAATAAGTGTAAGGTTCACTTGATTGAGCCATTTAACTCTCTCTTTGCCCTTTTTGAACACAAAAATTCAATATCATGGCACAAAGTTTTATTTGTTCATTATTTTTCTTTAAACTATTAAATTACAACTTTTCTACTTTTGAGTCATTACAGAAAATATTGCAAAATTATTGGAAGGGGCCCTTTTCATTGTTTTCACCAAGAATAAACCAAAACCAAGTACCAATGAGGGAGATTTTTTTGTCTGTTTGGCAACTAATCTCTAGCTTGTCCTTGTCCTGATGTACAATGATTATAGCCATATGGCAGGCAGATACATTATCACATATTCTCTTCTCTTTAGATCTTTGAATAAGAACAAGGAGTATTAGCCAGGAATTACCAGATGATGTGTTGGATTAATAGGAATTACTATTTATATGTTTATTGGACTTATTTGGCCATTAACTGATAGCTGATAGCGGATTATATTAGCAAATTAGATCAGTGGATTATATCAGTAGATTTGATCAGCAAAATTGCATTAACTGATTTTAATAAATGTGTTTGGTAAATTAGACGATTTGTATAAATATATCATTTGCTAAATAATCTCAATTCTCTAATGTGAAAAAGTTGGGTTCATTATATTTTTGCATATTAGCGGATTGGGTTGAATCCGCTAAACCAATCTATTATTTGGATTAATGATGTGGTCAATTCTTTAATTTTTCTTCAATCCGCTAACTTCTTTTCAAAAAAACCTCTTTACCAATTGCGCAAAAAAAAAAAAAAAAAAAAACTCTTTACCAATCATAAACATTGTGTCATTTCTTATACTTCAAGGCCGTTTTATAATGTATGTCCTATAAATAATGTCTTAATTTCTTCTTATTTATTCCCCATCATCACTTCTTTTTTTTTTTTCACCAAATCATTTTACAAGTTCTAATTTTATTAAATAAATAATATGCAAGCCAACTAATATGGTCGTTGTAGGATATTAGAAGTATTTTTGAACATATGTCACATGCATTGTATTTTCTCCATATAGAATGAATAGTTATTTAAAAAGATTTGAGATCAACTTTGGACATACATTTATTAAAAATTAAATTGATTTATAATACAAAAAATCACATTATTACATGTGTCTTGGAAAATATTTTCATTAGATTTTAGTGTACTAACCAACAATAATTATCACAATTATTAGGCAAACCTGACCTCAAAATTCAAACATGAATTTTAAATAATTCCTCACTTGATAATAATAATAATAATAATAATAATAATAATAATAATAATAATAATAATAATAATAATAATTCATATACTTATTTGTCAATTTACATCAACACCTATTACTAAACAACTGACTTTACATAAAATTCTGTAATCCACTAATGTACTACTATTGGATCAAATATGTTGTGTTGTACTTATTTAACTAATATAACTATCAGCAAATGACGATTTTGTGAGAACTCTCACACCCTTTCTTTATTTACTAAAATTGCTAATCATCGAAAAAAAACTGGTCAAATCAACTTAATAATAATAATAATAATAATAATAATAATAATAATAATAATAATAATAATAATAATAATAATAATAATAATAACCAGGTAAATTGTTGATTATCTCATAAAATTGGACACTTACCCCTAAATTATTGTACCGGCCTTTAGGTTGATATGTGATATCATATGGAATCTTATGATCATAGGATTGGTGTATGTTTCATCATCAAATCTCAGAATCATATGAATCTTTTTCAATGTGACGCAAACTAACTAAACATTATTCATTACATATATATATGATGCATACAAGTTCCAGCATTATATTGACATGATATGACTCTCCAATTTTGGATTCTGGTGATGGTAATGTAAACATGTCACGAGTTATATCAAAAATAATTTTGTGGTCTTAATTAAGTAGATTAAACATCCCTGTCAAACACTTGATTAGGCTTTAATAATTTTTCGAGAGAATGTTTTATACACTTAACTTGTAATTTTCTATGTAATGTTGCTTTCGATTGCTGGATTTTCTCCTCTGCTTAAGTTCAATAAAATAGCAAAATACAAAATAATTTACTTCATAATGTCAAAAGTAGGAAAAAAAAAAAAAAAAGAGTAGAGAAATCATTGTAAATCTGAGCTTGATTTCCATAAACTCCATATAACATATAAGTATGACTTTATTTTGGAATTTGGAAGAGATTAAGATTGAGAGGTGATATGTTGGAAAATATGAAAATAAAGAGTAATTACTTGACAATTTCTTTTTTTAGTATAAATAACCTTGTACTTTATTTTCTGGAAAATATTGACACTCTTATCATATTAGAGTGCTAGAAAGTACTCTAGTTATTAATCTATATGATGCGCCTATCTACTGAAACAATAGCGTGCATGCATATGATTAGTTCCTCATTTTGTTTTTTGCCTCTTCTGTTTAGAACAAGCCAAGTAAAAAGGTTAATAAACATTGAAAACTCTCAATATTACAATTGAGCGAGAGACCAGGCCACAATCTATATGATGCGCCTATCCACTGAAACATCCTTATTCATGTTTCGTTTGTTACATGCATACATAAAAACTTGGACAATCTACAAATGTAAAGGAATTGAAATCTACATAAATATTTTGTGAATCTACACAAACTATGACCTATTTGATGATCAATTCTTCTCTCTCTCTCTTAAGGAAGGCACAATGTAAGGACGATAATAATCGAGTTATCAACCTGAAAGGTTAGGAAACGGTACTCCTAATTAAAAATTGAAACATTTATCACTTTTTCATGTTGAACTTTTGTTGCAATGTGTTATTAGCTAGAATTGAAAAACAGGGAGAAGATGAGGTGAAAATATTCTAGAGCTAAGGTATAAGAATCTACATCTACTATAATGTGTTTATTTCCCTTGAATTTGTTTTCAATAATCAACATCTAAAGTACCTTCCCATTATTATATCTTGGACGAACATAGACATGATATGATACATGTATTCAATCAATGAGATCATAAAGTTAAATTGGCACAAGATGAGACACTCAAATTATGATAGGATAATTTGTCATACGTTGATTTGCGCAATTTTTAAATGTGAAAGTGTCTACTCGTCCTGGAAGATGAATCTTACACATTAATGATACAATTTCCATGCTAATTGTTTGTTATTAATTAAATTTAGCTTTATTATATGTGAAAGTGTCTAATTAAAAAGCTACACTAATAATAAAATTACTACAGATTTAGAAAGGAAAGAATACAAAGATGTAGTTTTATTCCAAACAATTAGATGAAAAAAAAAAATAGAAATCAGACTTTATAAACTCAACATCTTTGACTATTTGATTCTTTATCGACAAAGTAGCATGGTAGCATGTAAGGAAAAAAATCATGTTTTATAGCCCACGTATTAGACTTCTTTTCATTTTAGTACAAGGTTTATTTTAGCAATTAGATAAAGTAATATTTTTGCTTCACAATTTAATAATACTCCATCCGTTCCGTATTTAGCTTTCATAAATGGGTATGGTACAAATATTAAGAAAAGAGTTTGTGGTCAAGTTTGCCCTTATAGGAGAAGTAATATAATATGGGGAAAGAGAGAGAGTGATTATAGAGAGAGATAAGATTGGAAAGAGAGTGATTCGAGAGAGAAATGAGATTTTGATTTTTAACCAGGGTAATATTATGTATTTGTGAGTTAGTGGGTGGTATTACAGGAAAGTGTCGGTGATTTTTGGATTTTAAAAGAAAGGGCACCTCCTAACGCATGACCTCGGGTATTCCACGAATAAATTCGTGTAGGTGCTCCCCAGGAGGCTTGAACCCGTGAACTGGTGTATAAGCCAAAGCTTGTTTACCAGTGGACCAACACCTCTTGGGTTGGATTTTAAAAGCTAAATACTATGAGACAAAAGAATTGAGATTTATAAAAGTTAAATATTAGACAGAGGGATTACTACCATTTGCAAGCCGGTGGTGAACAAATACAAGTACCTACTACCCTACATTGTCTGCCCATTAGCAATCATGGCAGTAAGCTAAGCATCTTTCGAAATTCTCTTCCAAGAATTCTATGTTGAATATGATTCGATTAGTGATAGTTTATACTTATGTTTTAATTTAATTAACATATTCTACAATAATTTGTCTTAATATCAGTATATACTCTAATCATTGTCATTAAGAAATCAATTCAGCTCTTTCTAAACGGCCAAAAAATACAACATATTCAGCCAGGTCCTATCACATCAAGCCTTCCCTGGTTGCAACAGTGATCTTTATTATTATTATTATTATTATTATTATTATTATTATTATTAAATCAAACTCATTAAGGCTATGTTTGGCACCAACCTAATAACTAATTTTTGAGTAAAAGTCACATGTTGAAGATTGCAACTCGTTCTTTTTTCTCTCAATTACAAAGCGGTTTTTGAATCAACAGCTACATCTACAATTACTACTACAACTAATTTTTGGAAGTTATAACTAATTTTGTCAAACATAGCCTAAGAGCGAGGGTGATCTTCCGGCTTTGTATTTGTTTAAACAAATAATTGACCCTAAATTATTTAATTTAACAGAATCTTTGATTTATATATATATTAAAAAAAAAAATCAGAATCATTATTGCAGCTTTCACAAGCAGCCTCTTGCTTCTTGTTTTCTAAGAAGCCGAACGAATTAACTTACTTTGATTAGCTTTAATTAATTATTAGCCTTCAAACAAAATTCTGCACGAGCATAATTAGCATAAATTGATTTGACTAAGTTGTAATGTCGTATTGTAATTTCTCTCCTATTTTTTGGTTAGGGTGGGCAGTGGTTTTGGGGGACGAAGATTAATATAAAAAATATTTTATTATTACTATTATTATTATTATTATTATTATTATTTTGTAGAACTAGCCATTCAGATTGGACGAGTGGTTTCATATAGAGACTCAGGTTAATTTCAGGTGAGTTTAAGACACAACAACAAAATGAAGTGAATTGACAGCATGACAAGAATTCACTTATCAATACAAAAGCTTATAATGGGTCGAATAATTCCGGGTTGAATTGATTAATGCCAGGTTGGCTAGTTGGGTTTAGGTTACTCCCAATAACTTCGAGTCCAATTTGGATTGGGTTATCATATCGGGTCAAGAATTGTCAATATCAGCTCTAGTCTTACCCATATATAGTATTGTTAAGAGTTGTTCTTGTCTCCGGAAATTCCCCCTCTAACCCAACGATCTAACTTCCATCTGAACGTGATGAAATGGAAGAACATCTCCTGTACAATACGGCAGTGGTCTGCAAGAGATTTGAACTTTGCATATATATCTTAAGCATGATCGTCATCCCGTAAATCATTTGTGCTTTTACTTTTACTTTTTTTTCATATGGATGGTTTGCCACGACATAATTCAATGCAAAAATGTAGGACAATGGACACAAGAAACATACATATATGATCATAGACTGGTCACTGTATTATTCATTACAAAATAAAGAAGCAGTAAGATTATTTGGTCCATGTAAAATACAAAGATCGATACAGTATCAATAAATATTATACTCTTTGATAAAGAGTGAAATCGAATTTAGAGCAAATTTATCAGGGGTAAAAGGTGGGAGCTTTGTTGTTCGACACAAAACCAATTCATTGTTTACTCTCTTGTTGAAGTGAAAACAAAATACGAGGATACTATGTTTGGATCATTTAGGCACGCAAAAACATACCGGTAGGGGCCAACTCATAATTAAGTGTTAAATTTAACCTCTAATTAGAGACACAAATAACGCATCGGTGTTTATTAACAAAAACCTTCCAACACCACATACAACTCAATATAAATGCTCTTCAAACCTAATGTATCAAATACCTTATTCTCAACTATTAGGCCGAAACATCAAGGAAATAACACAACTGTGACATTGGAAGAAAACGAAAAACATTGAAAAAGACCATGCCACATGCCCTCTTCTCAAACAAAATACATCTTGTGGACAAGAATTAAATGTCGGGATATACAGTATGATTCTTTTATGATTCCGCTTGTGGAAATTTGGATCCAAGTTGTGTCCAGAAAATGTGTATGTCACTAATTGTGAGTACGTACATACCCCCTCTGTCCAACTCAAACGTTTACAAACCATTTGGGCACAGAAATTAAGAAGAAAAAAGAAGGGGTGTTTTTTCCAAAAATGTCCTTAGCAAAATAACAATTATCTAATGTAAGAGAGAGTGATTTTGGAATAAAATAATTAAAAGAGAGGTTGATAGTG
>BSSO01001899.1:0-21349 GCA_030267885.1 Mesembryanthemum crystallinum | reverse complement strand
CAACCGAGCCGAGCCATAGTAGGCTCGGGCTCGGCTCGGTTAACATTCGAGCCGGCTCGAGCTCGACTCGGACTCGGTTTGACCCGAGCCCAAGCCGAACTTTGACCGAGCCGAGTCCGAGGGCTCACCGAGCCGGCTCGACTCAGTTACACCCCTAAACAAGACACAATGACATACACCTAAATGAGTGATGTTTGACTAATTTAAGTAGCTTATACTTATAAAATTTTGGAAGAGTAGGGGGAAAAAAGTAGATGAGATAAATTAAGGAGATACTATTATTTTAGATAGTGTTTGTTGCCTTTGTAATGTTTGATCACGAATATGTTGAATTTTGTATGTCTTGGAACGCACTAACTTGACTCTTGTTAATGAGTAATAATTTAAGACCGAGGAAATCTACTCATCAAATAATACAAAAGATATAACTATTTAATTATTAGACGACCCACTTTAATGGTTAGTTTTTTCAATTTATATGCTACTTTTAACAACTTATGGATGATTTTTTTACAGTTTGATTTTTTTACAGTTTACTGTATCTTACAAAATTAACCTTAAGTCGGAAAAAATCATCCTTAAGTTGGTAAAAATAACTCCTAAATTAACAAAGTAGCCCATGATTAAACCATCTAACAATTTGACAGTTACAAGAGTGTTACTCTACAAATATAAATTTCTATCCAAACGCGAGGAAATTTTACTTGTGAAGCAAACTTCTTTTAGATCTCCATATAAATCCTTTAAGATTACATTGATAACTTTTTCCAAAATAAAAAAGGTGACAACTTAGAAACAAAATGATACTAAAATGAAAATGAAAATAAAAATAAAAATTGAGGTACTTGGTGGGCAAGTAAACCGGCAATCAGTTTGTGACAGTATATATGAAAGAAACCGTCGACCCCAACCCTGTCTCTCTCCCGCCAAAGGTCACGTCTGTTAGCATTTTCCCAGGAAACACAAACACAGAAGAGAGAGAGAGAGTGTGTTTGAAGTTTACAAAAGGCTTTTAACCGGAAGCCCGAACCGGCACCGGCACATACAGACCTACTCCTAGGCCATTGTATGAGAAGTTGTCGTTAGAGGACTCAATAGCCGCGGGAGTACTGTTTGAAGTCTTTAAATCCATTTTCACCCAAACAGGTGA
Source organism: Mesembryanthemum crystallinum (assembly GCA_030267885.1). Classification (NCBI taxonomy): domain Eukaryota; kingdom Viridiplantae; phylum Streptophyta; class Magnoliopsida; order Caryophyllales; family Aizoaceae; genus Mesembryanthemum; species Mesembryanthemum crystallinum. Next base: position 20,199 of record BSSO01001899.1, on the reverse strand, counting down.
CTTTTCATGTTTCTGTTATATCCTTTGTTTTGCAATAGTTCAAATGATGATATGCAAAAAAATGTTTCTTCCACACTAGTTGAACTTTTGGCTTAAAACTTCTACATGATTTTTTTTATTTTTTTTTCTTTTTGAGGTGAAAATATCTATTTGAATCTTTTCTCACAGAAACTGTGGTTTTGAATCCATTAGTCCATGCAAGAAGGTTTAATGAGGTTTATGCTAAGTTGGCGCTGCCTAATAATACAATCCTGTTTTTAATAGGTTCTGAAATTTTACAAAAAAGGAAGACTTGTTTTGTTACTTTTTATGATTGTTCTTTGTTAGAGCTCTTAATTATATTGCTTGGTACTAATAATTAATCGTGCATATATATGTTTACTTAATCATGACGTACGAATCATTCAGTGTAACATATGTATGTTTTCTGGTTCATAGTTCAGATCATCTACTTTCCCAATATTCTGTGATTTGTTCATTAAATTCAATAATCTCCCTCTTCTAAGAAAAATGCAAAAAATACAAACTTATTAGGCAATGTTGAAATACAGCAAAATGCATTTAAAGGTGTGATCAGCATGTTACTCATTATGCAATTTTAGGCCTATTATTGTTCCCTTGAAATTTACAGAGTTCGACACAAATGCAGGTTCCAGTTTGACATAGATTACAAACTTGATCTCGATCCATGAAATTGAAGATGGCGAATCATATTCTGTTTATGCTAGTTTTCCTCGCGATTTTGCCTAGAAGTCAATCATGGGGCTGGTTCTCGACTACAGGCAACAACAACAACAACAATGATGTGGTTGTTCATAATGGTTTGGTGGCTGAGTTCTCTGTGGATGCCCTGAATGATCCCAAAGCGGTTGAGCTTCTTGAAAACGCGAAAAGAAAGCTAGGAGGAACGAATCCTTGTTGGTTTAACGCGTACCAGAATCTGCTATCTTCGTGCTCAGAGATTTTGGCTGCTGAGGAGAAGAGAAGTAGGCTGGCTTGGCTTCTCAGTGACTGTTTTCAGAAGGATACAGGGAGGAATCCCTTCCCTGCTTGTAACACGAAAACCTCCATGGTTGATTGTCTGAGAAAGTTGAACAATGATGATCATAAAACTTACTTGGAATTCTACCTCGAGACCAACTCGATTTGCCATCAGTTACAGTTAAGTGTTGTTTTTCCTTGCATTTTTTATGATCGAAAACATGAATTTTATTACTTTGGATGACTCTTGTGTTTTATAGGGATGACTCCTATAAAATTACATTTTATAGGGATGACTCCACTTTTTACAGTACACAGGTGATCCCAAGTTAAGATGGTGACTTGTTCACTTGATACGAGTGACTTCCACTTGACCAAGTTCATGCAAGTCTTTGTGCACTTTTTATGTTAAGTCTATGGTAAATAACTGATGTGGGTTTTTGCAGATCTAAGGCTTTCAAGTTTCAAGTGGAGAGTTTAGTGAATGATTTGAAGAACTCAGCTCTGTCGACAGAGGAAAAATTAGAGACCATTGAGGAGAAATCGGATAATCTCTTGCATAACTCTAACAAAATACAAGAATCAATTACATCGATTGATGAACAAACACAACAAGTGGGTAACACCTTGAAGAACATGTTAGATTACATAGGTGATGTTTTGAAGCACTCGAAGGAGCTCAAAGAGCAAGCAAGGGGGATCGCAACATCTCAAGTGGAGCTCTTGGAAACGCAAGGGATGATTGGAGAGAAAATGGATGAAAATATGGCAAGAGTTGAAGAATCCTATGATATTTTGAGGGAAGAAATTGACAGTTTGCAAAAGAAGGCCGCTGATGTTGAAAAGGAAGTGAATAGGTTTGGTGAGGCATTGTCTTCAAAGATGCATAATCTCCAGGGAAAGGCTGATGAGATTGCTTCTATAGCTGGGATCTCCATGGCAAAGCAGCAGGAACTTCTCGAAAGCCAATCTAAGGCGCTTGAAGGTCTTAGGTCTCTTACTGATTTTCAGTCTCAAGCACTTGAAGAGAGCAGGTTATACAGCATAGAAATTTAGTTATTTTTTTTTTGTTTTTGTATTTTTTGATCTTATTTTATGTTGCTGAAAACTATGTTGCCTCAGGGTTACTCTGCAGCAGATAGTCGGGTTTGCGCATGGACAACACGAAGAACTTATGGACCAGCAAGAACAGCTTCTACAGGCTCACGATCGTTTGGCTAATAATTCAAAGTCCATGTTGGCAGCTCAGGTTACCACATAACTCAAGCATGGAAAATGAAGTGAAACAAACAGGGCTGTATAAAATTGGCTCTGTCTAGATGGAAATAAGATTTTTCCTAATCAAACGCAATGCTTACTATTAGTTTATCTACCAAAACNACATTATACATGAAACCTGTGAACTCTATACATTTTCCTTCATTTTGTGAGTTTATTCGTATCTAATTAGCTGAAATGTTTCATTTTGTGCTTTATAGGAAGCTTTTGAGTCTAGGCAAGCGAACATGTTTGCCGCAATTGAGAAGCTCTTTGCCTTGCACAATGCCATGTTGCTCGAGTCGAGGCTCATTAAAGCATTTATCTTCTACTCCCTCCTAATAGTTGTCATCTACATGTTCACCAGCACAAAACAAACATATTCGGTCAGATGTAGGCTGTATCTAGGTATGCATCTCTGACACTGTCCATTTTTCTTCAACTGATTAATATAGAGAAATAAAAGAGGGAAGTTTTTGCATGATCATTTCATTTGATTACTTTACTTTTCACATTTTTCACAGGTTTGTGTATTGCATTGGTTATAGAGTGTGCAATTCTGCGGTTTACAGCTACTGAAATTGAACAGAAAACTTGGCTCAGAACCTTAGTGAAGTCCCTTTTTGTTATTTATGCAGTTGCTCAGCTCATATACTCTTTTCTTACATTCAGGTAAGCGAAAGAAGCATATACATCGTATAATGTGCTACAGTTTCTTATCAAAATGTTTTGTTTTAGCTTTATGATATGCAAATCATCAATTTGAGTTTTTGCAGGGACTATGAGGCTCTAAACCACAAGATGTTGGTGACTCTGATTGAGAAGGTGAATGGCATCAGGAAAGTCGAAGATTTCTGCTCAGATGACGAGGATGTTGACAGCGAAGTTGATTGGCTGTCATGGGTTGAAACTGAATTGCCTGAAGAAGTGAGCATTACTGAAGACCCTAATTATCTCCTGTCAACTGAACATGATGGACAGTCAGAAAACTCCATAGTAACAAGTGTTGGAAGGAGATATGATCTTCGACATCGCAAACATTTACAACCATGACTTGGATCTATTATGTTATCTATAGATACACAAAGTTTCATTAGTTATACTAAGGTACCCTTAAGGATTATGACGACAATGGCAGTTATATAATTGATAGAATAGAGTATATAGAAGTCATGTTTAACCTTAGATTATGCGCGCGCTTTATGCAATAGCAATAGATCCAAGTAAACTGATGGTTGTAGAAATACTTCACGTGGAGCATTTTTGTTTTGGTTATGATGTTTCTTCCCTTTCACAAGTGCTAGAGATTGAAAAGCAGAAACTGTTGATAAAACTTTAATCATTTTAGAAACCTGTACTGAATTTATCTACTGTCAAAAACAGAATAGTATAAGATATGATGGGAAGAAAAGTTTGCAGAAGAAAATGAGAAGCTATTTAAGCAGAAAGATGATGATTCCCAAGTTTTTTTTATTCTCAAACTCAGTTGCCTCAATCTAGAAGTAAAGAAAAGTGAAATTGTATTATAAAGAGTTGGTATTAATCAACATTTCAGATTCTGCCAACTGCTGATTTTCAGTGTTGCTCAATCTCAATTTCAGAATTCTTTTTAAGTGAAAAACAGGCATCTTTAAGGCAAATAATAATGTTGAGGTTTGTTTTACAAAAGGTGGTGTGTGATGTTATGGTAGCAGAGAAGTGTATTGAGCATGCATGTAAAGAATTTAATCTCTCCTTTAGGGTTTATATAGACACTTTGAGAGCTTTTCGAGTGAGTAATTCAACAAATAATGCTCAAGAGATTATAAGATAGAAATTGAGTACAATCTCTTGTACCTCTTCTTATTCTCTTTGATTCTTCATATCGAATTTGATCTCATTTCGTGGTTATTTTTACTACCATTCAATTGATGATTTTTCATGTAAATTTGATGTCTTCTAAATTGCTCTTCTCGTCTTTTCAATTCATCTTATTTATTTGTGCAATTTAAACCTAAAATCCTAACAAATAACATGAGCATTGACTTTGTTTATTTGTGCAATTTAAACCTAAAATCCTAAAGAATAACATGAACATTGACTTATTTCAAAAGGTGAGAACATAATGAGTTAATGACATGACCATGTTGATTCAATTTATGTTTTTGGTTTCAATTATATGACATTTTGATTTGGTTTCAAAAATATGAAGAAAACTAATAGAAGAACTCATTTTTTTTAATTCAGTTATCCGATATTTCAGTTCAATTTTTTCCGCTTTTCGAATTTAACTTTAGTAGTGCAAATTTTTTTTTTTCCTAAACAACTCTTGTGAAATTGAAAACTAATAAGTACCTTAAAACACGTACTTCGATAGGTGTCATGTGTCAAACATATAGACATGATACACACAAACATTAGGCTTGTTAAGTTCTTATTTTAGGAAAAATTTCAGTGAGGTGTATTGAGATTTGGCCAAAAATAGGTATAATGAGGTTTGCATAATTCCTTTAAGGTATACCACTATTTAAAATATAGTGCAATACCAGATTCCAATAAACAGAGTAAGATAATGACAATAATACCTTCTTCTTAAGTGGGAGAAATGCGAGAGTTTTCCTTCTATTGACAACATGGGCAACAAAAAATTTCGACAAAAAAAAAAAGATAAATGAAATAATGTTTTAGGACATATCTAGACCCATGACACTTAATCAAAGTCAAAAGCTAATTTGATTTCCATTTTATCCACATAATTTGCAGGCATTTATGTCAAATGATCATGTTAGTTTGTTATCAAGTTCGACACATCATTATCCGGCGATTGGAATTTGATCACGTATATGTAACAGTAACTTTTTTTAATTTCAATATAAGTGTTTTGACCAAATATATCAATATATACCTCATCAAAAAATGGAATTTATACTAATCTTTATATAACCTACAATTTCTAATTGGGTATCAGTTTCCAAATTCATGTGATGCAATCTAGGTCATAGGTGACGACCATAGTTGGGCCAGTGCACAACAGCACAAATGCACAATTGCCAGGCCAGTGTGAAAAAAAGGGAAAGTTCCGGCGAATCTACTAGAAGGAACAGGAACAGGAACAGGAATAGGAATAGGCTGCGGCAAAACGCTGACCCTTAATTCCCCCAAACCCCTCTTCTTCTTCTTCCTTGTTCATCTTCACTCTCTCTCTTCTTTCTCTCTCTAGACTCTCTTAGTAACCGCTGCTCTCTCCGAAGAACGAATCTTCATCCTCTCATTTCTGTTCTATCTTGTCGGCCCAAGATAATCTCTTGCTACTACTAGCCGGGGTAAGTTTCATTTATCTTTATAATGCAATTTTTGGGGGTTTTTTGAGTTTGAATTATAGCGTATTGGGTTGTGATTATCAGATTATGGTTCAATTGAGACCGGTTGTTTGTGGTTTTTGGGATAATTTAATTTAATTTAATTGTTAGTTAGTTATAGTGCCAAATTTATTCGATTGTAACTTTCTAGGGTTTCCAAGTTTTTGCCTTTATCTTCTTGTTTCTTGAATTGCTTGCAGCTTCTATGGCATACAGTAAGGGTTTGTTTGATGCAAGACGTGAATTTACTGAATTGAATAACAATTTGGGTGAAATTCAATTACCCCACATGAATTTCATATTGTCTTTAAGATACACACAAAAAATGAGAGAAATTTTTTTGTCTTATATATCAGTTTTTAGTGAACCTGTTTGATTCTTGTTTGGTTCATATAGGATTTAAGTTTTAAGGAAGTTGCAATAGCAAGAAATTGATTTCCCATGTTTTGAGGGGAAGTTCTTGCCATTCAGATATGTTTTCATAATTTATTTCGAGGACTTAACTTTGTGGATGATTTATTGCCAAACTAATACTCTCTGAGTAGAGAATTATAAAGTAAAGATTGGATTTACTGAGTTAGAGAAAATGTTGATTGTTGAGTACTGACATCCAATGAAATAACTACTACTAAGTTTGTATTGTTTGTATTATGAAGCAAGCCAGTTGGCCAGTGGGTTTTTTTTAGCTTGTTTCTGCATTGATTCATCTTGGTGGTTGTTTGGTTCACAACAAAAAAGAGAGGTTCCATGAAGATGTATGTCATATAGAGAGATTTAGAAATGCTATTTGGCTTGTTGGATTTTTCCTTACTAAAGTTTTGGTTAATGATGCTTGACTCCCATGTTTATTGTTTTAGTTACTGTGCTATTTAGCTTTTACTGAGCTCTTGGGTCCTAGAGTGAGTTAGGCATGTTTGAAAGTAAAGTTTTACTTGGAATATTGTTCTTCTGGATGTTTTAGTAACAATCACCACTTTAAAGTTTATCATGTTAATTAAGAAAAGGAGATGCCATGATTCTTGTCACAATGGCCGAAGCTAACCTATTACAAATAAATCAAGTTTAGGACATAGATATGCAAAGTAGAGAAAGGCTCTGGTACTTGTTAATATTATCGTTATTATGATTTACCTTTTTTCTAGCATTTACTTAGATGGCTGTATTGATGCCCTTCTATCATGCAGGTGTGTATACTGATTCGCAGCAATACGGATATTTAAACTGTGAATTCTTGTTTTTAGAAGAGCACAAAAACATGGAGGATTGGGGTAAACTTTTGAAAACTATAAATCCTTTTCTTTCTACAAATGGTTTAGAGTATGAACTAAGTTAATCTTTTGTGCATTCTAACTTTAACACCTAAAGTATCAACAAGGTGGTGTTAGCGAGAAGTTTCATCAAGTATCTCAGCTTTAAGGTATTTTCCATATATATATGATCAAAGAATAGGGAAAATTTTAGTGAGGTAATCTGAGGTATAATTACTAATGCAATAACAGTGAGGTATCCCGACATGTCAATAATATTTCGGAGATACTGATGTTTCAGAGATACTCTAATTTTATTGAAATGTAAGAAACATAAAAAGAAGAAAAGGATAATCTGAAGTTGGTTCTGAGACAACTGGTCCATTTGATTTTGATAACTACTTTGCTGTAAAGTAGCAAATAAGGAGTAGTCAGGGGTGGTTAGAGTTTTAAATCTATCTCTGCTATACATTACCCCTGAAAAATCAATGACTGTCTTTACAAGAATTGTTAACAAAACATATTTTCTCTGTAAAGAGGAAAGTTTTGTTGTATGGTTTTCTGAAAAGTTTATCATTTCAAAATAACAGCTTAAATAATTTGATCTTGCTTGATAAACTGCCATTCTCGAGCTACAAGTATGCATCTATGTACCATAAAAGACTTAACAGTCTGCTGCAACATTTCTCTTAAGTATGATTCTAGCTTTTGGGTTATCTATTTATGTAAGTGTATTTATCGTGTCAGTATCCTTATGGCCCAACGCAATATCTTATACAGTATAAAAACTTTTGCTCTATGGGACAAGACATCCACAGTCCACAGATATTGAACTTGTTATTTTGTCAGAACTTAAAATGAGAACATAGATTCTAGGATACTTTGAACTGCCCGGCTTCATTTTCTAATATAACTAATTTGTCTAGTAGCGGAACGCTGGCTAATATTGTGAAATCTTTTCTTCTTTTTTTCTTAGAGGTTGAACCAGTCCAGCTTCTCAAAAAGGAGCTGCTCAAAAGTAATTGGGATGATGAAGATGTGGATGAAGATGATGTGAAGGAATCCTGGGAGGATGAAGATGAATCCACTCCTGTATGGTCCAGAATCTTTTGTTTTCTTTTGAATGCACAGATATCCCATCTTTATCTGGGCGGATTATAAGGTTTTCTTAGTATTAAAAAAAGAAAAAAGATTTCCTTAAAATCCTTGAGGCCTTGTATAGTTGTATCTGTCTTTGCTGTTGCAGTGCTCTTTACGTTATGGTGTGGCTTGATCAACTGTTGTAAATTTGCACTTTGTGATTCCTTATTGCTTTCAGAGATCATATACAGATTAGCTGGACTCCACTGCATGAGTTATTTGGAAGTAGCTGCTTAAGGAAAAATTGACAATCTTTAAGTTACTTTTACACAGTTATGGTGGTCATTTAACTTGATGATGTATGTTGTATATTTTCCCTGAGATGTTATGATTTCATCTGCACATTCAGCAACTTAGCCTACTTACACTTATTGCGGAAGATGCATGCCAGTTTCATTGTTGTGTGTGTGTGTGTGTGTGTGTTTGTGTGTATGATGTTTGAGGCTTAATGGCTTGTAGCAAAGCAAAGTTCCACTTGCCACGGCCTTGAATTTTGTATTTGACTTCTGTGCCAACATATTCCTGATGCTTGTGCTTCCGGCCATCTGCATTCAGGCACCAGAACCAGCACCAGCATCGACTTCTACTTCTGCAAAGTCGACAAAGAAGGCTGAAATAAAGCCAACTGAGAGAAAAGGAAAATCCGCAGTATCAGCAAATGACGAGGTACTCGATCCTGTAGCTGAGAAACTTCGGCAGCAAAGGTAAACTTACGCTATCTCTATATGTTGGCCGTATCTTTGTAAATCACAACGTGAGACCTGAGTATTGCAAGCTAAGAAAATATGAATTCAGATAGCTGGCTTGTTAGCTGTTTATTACATGTGCTTCCAAATCTATGAATAAACTTCAACTAACTCGAGGAACAATTTTAAAGGAAAAGAAAAAAAAAATCTAGTAACTATGTTTTTCTTTGCTTGCATTACAACTGAAACTAATGTAAATAATCTTAGATAATGGGGAAGCTTGAGTTATATACTACTATTTGGCTTCTGTGATTCATGTGGATTTTGGCTTTGTAACTAGCTTTCTGTGATTTCTGGAGTTCCTTCAGTGATTCAATGTTCTCATTGGTTTTCACTTTTCAGTTCAAATACTGATGTTTTAGTTGTTTAACTGTCACCAAATTCTTTACTTTTCGGTTGACCTGACACGGTTGTCATCTTTGCCATTGGGCTGATCGGTGATCGCTAATAGCCAAGGCGGCGACGTTTTGCAGGAAGTAGTGTTGCTCTTGTTTTTGTATTATTATTTTTTTTTTTTATCAAAGATGCTGATACAATGCTGAAATATGCCTCAAGTACAGTGAGCCCTGTTAACCCTCTCCTTCCCCCACCCCACCCCCCTCCCAAGAAAAAGGAGAGAGAGAGAGAAAGAGAGAAAAAACCCCAGGGGAGTTGTTTATGCATCACCTCTAGTACAGAGTACTAATTGTTTACAATGTTTTCCAGTTGACTATGAGGTTGTGTTAGCCACTGTTGCTTTGTACAATGTCATGATCTTGTTAATACTCTGGTTCCAGGCTTGTGGAGGAGGCAGATTATAGGTCCACTGCAGAATTGTTTGCCAAGAGAGGTGACGAGAAGAGCCTTGATAATTTTATTCCTAAATCAGAGGGTGACTTCTTAGAATATGCTGAGCTTGTTGCACATAAGCTTCGGCCGTATGAGGTGCGTCATCTCTCTGTCATGTACTTTTTAATTTGTTCCCTGATGTTGGTCACCAGTGGAGATTATGAATTCTCACTTGTCTTTGAAATGTTTCAACACAGAAAAGTTACCATTATATTGGGTTACTCAAGGCCGTAATGAGGCTGTCAATGACTTCTTTAAAGGCTGCCGATGCTAAAGAAGTTGCCTCTTCAGTCACTGCAATTGCTAATGAAAAGCTAAAAGCAGAGAAGGAGGCTAATGCTGGGAAAAAGAAAACAGGTAAGATTGGTGTGTTGTTGATATGTTCTTATCCATGCCCGACAATTAGCCCTGTGTGTTTCTCAAGTTCTTTTAACCATACATGCTAACATTATTCAAAATTTTGCCAATAGCACTTGGCCTGCTTACAGTAACTTAGTTCAATCTATTGCTCTTTTGCATGCTTAAGCTGTTCCAAAAATCATAGGAGTGAACCTTAAGCTAAAGTAAACTGGCCCTTGGAGATACTGGGATCATTGTCCTACTTTAGACATATGGCTTGGGTACGGTTATCCTATCCTGGTTGTGATGACGATCTGGTCTTCAGTTTCAAACTATCTTTGTTGAGCTCACAAAAGTACCAAATTTAACATTACTAATCTCGATGATTATAGTATTCATGAGCGCTCCCTTTTTAGGATCGTGACTTGTGGTGACATAATATGACTAGGAAAAATAAGATTGAGCCACAGCACTCATATTAAAGAAATGCATATTGAAGATAAAGAATTTTGGTGACAGCTCTTAGTGTCCAAATAAATCTGTCAGTGCAGTTGGTGCATGATTTTAATGGGTTAGAGGATTTTCCAGTGACAAACAACTCTTCATATTGCACCAATAGCATTGTGAAATGAAGGACCTGACTTGGATGATCTCAGATTTGAATGGGAGTGGCAAGCCTAGGATAGTATGAATAAAGGAAATAAATGGATAATGAAATCCTCCTGGAATGTTGGTCCTTACTATTGAAAGTTAAATCCCTCCTCTAGTCCTGTATCTCTGTGTCATACAAACTGCTTTTCTTCTGCCCTCTTCAATGCTTAAACACCCCAAGTCTGTGATGTACACTGCTCAAACACTTAGAGTTTCTAGTAATTTTAGATGATTTTCATGATATCCATGGATCAAGTTATGATGTGTTGATGGCCTTGGCCCTCCATTGTACCCAAACAAAAAGAAAAAATTTATGCTGTGTTGATGAGCGTTTTGCACACTATTTAACATGTAGGGGATATTGGTAGTACTGTCAATAGCATGTCGCTGCTTTGTTGGGGATATTGGTCACTTGGTTGGTTGGCCGTAGCTAGGATTTAAGGGGAGTTGGAGTGCTTAGAGATGCGGAGGATTAGTATACTAAGACTTTCTGGCATGCTTCAGCTTCAGTACTAGGAAAGCTATACTTCCAGTGAAACCATCTGAGCATGAAATTTGATAGGCTTGAAGATAGGAGGGGTGCGACTGTGTAATAGGGAGGACTGTTGGGAGGGGGGGGGGGGGGAAGGGAGTAAATTGGACATAGTCCCTGTGTTTCTCTCTCCTTCTCTGACACACTATATTTTTCGTTCTATGTCACTTTGCTTGGACATGTATTCAATATTGGATTAGAACTTAGAACTGGTAGAGGCTTAGAAAAGGTGGGCAGTATCTCCAAAGAGTATTTTCTATGTAGTAACCACTGAATGAGAACCCTTTATACACCTTCATGGCAAGTGTGTTAATGTTTTGTGAAGTAGTGAGTTTACCCTTCTATTTTGAAGGCTTGCAACCTCAGATATCAATGTTTTCAGGAACACTGAGCTTGATGAAGTCTGGGAATACTCCCTCCGTTCTCAATTGAAGTTGTGAGTTGCGGATTACCAAGCGTCAACTTCAATTGAGAACGGAGGGAGTATCATTCTTTCAGTTCTGTAGATCATTTTTCTGTGCCAGAGTTTCAGGAATTGGGCTTTCGGGCTTTGCCCTTACTTTTTGTATATGCTCAGCAAGCTCAAATAACTGTATTTTCTTCCCAGCATTCTTATTAGAGAGCTACTTTTTCGAAACTCTTTTGATCTTCAATAATTACATTCTGATATCTATGTCTATCTCAGTGACCTTGTCTTAGACTGCATAAGCCGGCTCCAAGGAATGTTGCCAACTTTTAATGATGGGATTTTGTTCTCTTTTATTTGTGAATTTAAGAATATACTGCTACAACTACTGTTTCTAGTAGGACCATATCTCATAGTATAACTGAGCCCCCTTGACTTTGATTTCCCTAATATTATCATCCGTCTCCAACCAAAGAAACTATAGGACCACCATAACCAGCATACTTCCATGAGGTCAATTGACCGGCAAATTGGCTAGCAAGCAGGATGCTGATTGTTATACAACTCTCGCCTTCTTGCTCGGAAATTTCTTTCATTCTGCATGATGATGGGTTAGTTTGGCCCCCAAAAGGAGAAAAAAGAGGCGTGTATTCTTTTCCCCCTTGTCTTCACAAAAAGAAGGGAAGAAATTTTTGGTTTTTTTGGGGGGTTAAAAGGGAGGCACAAAAGCGAGTGCAATAAAATTTAATTACAACAAGGGAGGGGAGAATAGAGCATGAGAGCTAATGTATTTAGGGCCTTAATCTTAGCCGCTAGATCAGTACTTCACTGATCATGCAGGTCGTGTCCAGCTATTTCCATTTGCTTAAACGGCTGATAGCATCATGTTGTCCTTTGTTAATTTATCTATTGTTCTGATTGGTTTCATTGTCATGTTAATTGATTGATTTTCATTACTGAATACGACATGGTATTAATTCCTAATTGCTGCTATTACAAATATAACAGGTGCAAAAAAGAAACAGGTTCATGTTGAGAAACCTGATGACGATGTGATCATCAACACCTATGATGCTCTTGACGACGACGATTTTATGTAAACACCACCCTGCGTCTTTCTCGCTTTTGCAAAAAAAAGGATTTTTCTGTGGATATTGCAGCTGGTTGAAGAGAAAGAGAAAGAGAAAGAGAAAGATACTGATATAGAAGTGGCCTTTTCCGCGGCCAAACTCCAAATCCAATTATTATTGCTCTGTTAAGCTGGTGGCTTGTGCAAGCAACCTCGAGTTCTCGTAGAAGAAAAATATGTTTTTGTTTTTGTTTCTGTTTCAGTTTTTGCTTATGGCACCAGACTTCCGAGGTTTGACAGAAAATGAAAACCACAGTTTAGCTGATGACACATCTTTTACTCATGGAGTATATTTTTCGCCGCCATTCGTTTTCGTCGACCAAATCAACTCAAGTTGAGATTGACATGCATGTATGACATTGCTAATGTATGTTTCAATATTGGAGCAGGAAGTCTTTTGAGTCATGTTGTTATCATTTTCAAGATTGATCATGACGTTGTTGGTTTCTATTAATTGTTAGGTATTTTGATTCTCCACTATCCTTTCTTAGTATTATCTTCTCCAGCTTTCCACTTTGTTTGAAAATGTCAATTTGATAGTTTTTCATTAGGGCTAATGGCTATCATCTCAAAACGTCTTTTTCAAAAGCACTATTTTTTGTTGTTGTTGTTGTTGTTGTTGGGTCACTATAGCTTAGATTGGTCAATTCGGTCTCTATAACATGTCCAAAATGTAAACTTCACAACTGGTTTGGTTGACCCCATATATTTTTGGAATTAGCCGTGTTGTTTCAACTTTTTTGCCTTTTACATATATAGACGAAGGCAAAAGATAATTAGCATTATTTAACTATTAAGAATGGTAAAGTACGCAAATTTTTGCATACAATCGTGCAACAGTTAGACGATCCAATCTAATGGTGATTTTCAAGTCAACCGATTATACTCTAAGGGTGTGTTTATTTTACCATTGTGAATCCCATTTTAGGCTATTATTTTTCGTTCCGTTTAGTTCAAGTCATTCGATTCAAGTTAGTTCAAGTCGTTCCGTTCAAATTATACACTTTTTCCTTAATAGTAAACTATTCATTTAGGCCTGTTCTTTTCGATTGGAAATAATTGAAACTGAACTGAAGTGAACTTATTGTGACTGGACTGAACTGAACTTATTGTAACTGAAATGAACTGAACTGATTTTATTGCGACTGAACTGAACTAAATTGAACTTATTGCGACTGAATTGAACTGAACTAAAACTTAACTTAACCAAAACTTGATATTATCATCATCATCATCATCATCATCTGAGAAATAAAATGATAGGTAAGTAAGCAATTCAATTCAGGCTAATTAAAATTACGATTTTAGTTTTGTTTATGTAATTTATACACTTAAATAATAACAACAACAACAACAAAAACTAGGAGTACATCATTAATAATATGACATTAACTTAACTTATTATGACTGAACTGAATTGAATTGAACTTATTGCGATGAAATGAACTGAAACTTATCAAAATAAGTTGAAAAGAACAAGCCCTTAGGTGAATTCAGGCCATTCTATTCAGTTCAATTCAGATCGTTCAGTTCAGTTTAGGTACATTCGTGCGAATTGAACACACCCTAAATACTAGTACTACTCTCTTTCTCCTTAATACCTCTTTTAACAGTCGAGGAGATTGAAGGTTGCAAAACATCAGTCGAGCCATCATTTTCTCGAAAGAATATAATGTTACTTGAATGCGAGTCCACCCTGGTAACAAACTTTTACTCCATCCGCCCCCTCATAACGTAGATATTGCACTGTAGACATAGTTATTAAGCAGAATGTGAGGGAGGTCTGATTTTCCAATTTGCCCTTATTTTAAAGTAAAAAAAAAAAAAAAAAAAAAAAAAAAAAAATCTGATAGAGAGAGATAGTGGGTTATTTTAAAGATTGAAAATCTGATAGAGAGAATAATAGTGGGTTATTTTAAAGATTAACAGATATGATAGAGAGAGATAGATAGAAAGGGGTGAATATTAAATTTGAAAAATGGATTGATAGTGGGGATAAAGAGGGTTACAATTTGTTTTTTGTTGGGTTGAATAGTACATTTTAAATGTTATGGTGGGATAAAGGAAAATAAACAATGTCTACGTTTTGGCGGTACGGAGTAAGTACTAATTTGTGATATCTTAAAATATGGCCACAATGCCAAATGGGTCTTTTTAGTAAAGCCCTTTTGCCACATGAGTCTTTAAAGTTGCTCCGGCGACAAATGGGTCTTATAAAACTGTGACTCACGCACATTGGTCCAAAAATTGCAACTCCGGTCAAAAAATTCCGGCCAAAGCTAATGTTTTTTCCATTTTCAACCAATCTTAACCAAAGTTAAGTCATTTAAAAATGTCAACCAACTGTGTCTTATTGAAGATTACAAAAACAAATGAAAAAAATGGGAAAAAATTATTTTTGACCGGAAAATTTGTTCGGAGCTGTAATTTTGTGACCAATATGGACGAATTATGTTTTTTTAAAACCCATTTGTCGCCGTAGCTACTTTAAAGACTCATGTGGCAAATGGATGTTCGAAATCAATTGTCACGTTCCTAAATATAGTAAAAAATTGTACATTTGTTTCTCAAAGGGAGGAGAGTAAAGAAGTTAGATCTCAAATTTACAAGTAGTTAAGTTATGCGAACTAATCTAAACGAAAGCTCTCTAGAGATGAGTTGTTGCATTTGTGAAATTCTAAGTTATGGATGCTACCTAAGAGGTGTTGGCCCACTGGTAAATAAGTTTTGACTTATACATGTGCCCTTTAGCCACGCCTAAGGATGAATCCTTGCAGACAAAAAAAAAAAAAAAAAAAAAAAAAAAAGAGTTATGGATGCTTGTAGTGTTTTACAACAGCAGAGTTGAACCTAGATATCAGAACGTGCTATAGGGAATTGGCCAAAGTCAATAATATTTGAGTAGTGTAACAATAGAAATATTGACATGATTACGTTTTTTTTGCCCCAAACAAGATATTTGAAGGACTTGTATATGTCTTCAAGTCTAGTAAACTTGTTGAATTTTTCTTGTAAGATGGAGTATTATACTCATTATATACAATCAACGAAGTTGTATGTAACAAGTGTCTTAATTGAATTATTGCCCCCGCTACAAAGAATAGTTCATTTGGGATATAACAATGTTCGACTCTTATCTTATTCTAAAATGGAGAGAGTGTTTGACTATAAGCCGTGAAGAAAAACCATTAAAACATCAAATATTTAAAATTTTAAAGATTCATAATATTATGGGTTTCAAAAATATTTATGACGTTCTATTAGTCAAATATCCCAATAAAAGTGATAAGATGTATAAATCCTATCAGTTATGAACATTTTTTTACGGATATCTGTTAATGATATAACATTACTTTACCACTTCGAAATACGGTTTAATTTTCATTCTTGAATTTCGATTGGTGAGATTCCTTTACTTTTAAGTTGATGGGACTTACTTATCAATCTTAAAAAAAGAAAAAATATTCAATGGAGAACACATCTATATGGAAAATAACTTATATAAACATACTACTGTATGCTAAATTTGAAGATTTATAACAATACTACTATATCCTAAAATTGGAGAAAGATGGGCAAAAAGTCATTCATTTGATTGAATGGAGTATAACTTTTGTGGGTGTAAAGTTTGATCAAAAATTAATGTTTGAGGTACTTTATAAGTATGAAAAAAATTAAAGTAGTGAACTTTTTAGTTGTTTCTTTTAGAAGGTTGTAAAGTATCAACTTCATTCAAATTGACCTTTAGTTATTAGGTAAAGACGTCAATATCACAAACCATAATGCAATTGCTCATTTTTCATATAAGAGGGGTTGCTTTGCAAAGGCCGTTTCATCAAACCAAACAAAGATAGATTGCTTTATCAAACAAATGCAAAGCAATTCTTTTTAATTTAACAAACTTTTTTGATTTTAAAGATACATAGAAGTGACCTGTTCAAAATTTCATCCAATTCGACTGATGATTTTCATTTTTCTTTTTTAACTTTTTTGAAAAGAAAGGTTAAACAGTTAAAAGTAACTTGAAATCTTGAAAGACCACAAAATATTTGTCCACAAATATATTTCAAATGAGATTGATTGAGTTGAAACCAACCGATATGCTAAAATACGCACAAAAATTAGCAAAATCGAAAACCCACTCAACTCTGAACAAAAACCAATATAATTAACTTTTCCATTCTTGTTTTGGGTGCGTAGGTGTAAAACTAATCTTTTTTTTTATTTTTTTGGAGTAGGGTTGAGATTTAAATTAATTTAGGCTCGACCAAAAACTATTTACCATGGTGGTGTATGATTAGAACACCATGAGTCCATGACTCAAGATTTTTTTATTTTTTTTATTTTAATTCACATAGCATAAGCAAGTTGCACTGACCCTCAGCCGACTTGTGTTGCCACCACTTCCTCTAATAAGTGGTCATGTTCTTTGGAAGGAATAGTAATAATTTCCAACCAAGCCTAATTTGATACTTAATTAATAATCTGAACACTCTAAACCCAATCCGACCAACCTATTTAACAAGTTTTAGAAGTGAACAAATAATCAAACACTCAACCATAAGATCTAAAACAAGAGTTTGAATCATCGAAGCATCTCGTGATCCCTATGTATATCCAAACCAAACCTTCCTTTTTGCTTTCGTTTATTTGGCTGCGGGCATAACGGCGGACAAAAAAATACAACTGGAAGTATTGCGCCACACCGTACACGTTTCATCATCATCATCATCATCATCATCATCGTCGCTCTAAAGGTTTTTCTCCCTCTTTCTCTCTCTTTTTGATTGCCTGAACTCTGTTTCTCTCTCTAGCTTTCTCTCTCTTCGATCTTCTGCTACCTCTATGATTCTCTTGTTGAATCCCAACCTCCATTGGTAACCTGCTTTCACACTTCAAAATATTAGGGTTTTTGCTGCTCTTTTGCCGATTTCTGGCTCTATACGTAGCTTTGATCCGTCGTCACTTTGAACAAGTTCGAAAAGGTTGTTCGAGATTCAATTCAAAACCAGGTGTATATATATATTTTTTGCATTATTTCAACTCGCTATTAATTTGTATTGCATTGATTATGCGTTTGCAATTGGCAATATTTTCCTTTCTCCTATATCTCTCTTTGCAACTGCAATTTTTTTATTTTCTTTTAATTGATAGTGATAACACTTGAGATGTTGATTTTCACAATAGTGATTAGTGTTGTAAAGAGATGAGAAGCAAAAGGGAAATTGAACATTTCCATTACCTGAATCACAGTACATAGATTGTGGGGTTTGACTGAAAAGTACTCTAGCAGTTAGAAATCAAAAGAGTTATCCTTGTGATTTGATCATCATTTGAGCATAATTTAACTATTTAAGGTGGTAATTGTGAAAATTAGCGAAAAAAGGTGATAATTGTGAAAAGTGAGAGAGTATTATAGTAGTATGATGGTTAATACGAATAATATGGTGCACATTTGGTCCAATAATAATCAACAGTGTGTAGATAGTTGGAAAAATTTCGAAAAGGGTACCTGAGGTTAGGGGTAATAATAAAAAGGTGCTTGATATTTACCTATTTCCATTTAGGGTACCTAATCTTTTGAACTAATTCCCATTTAGGGTCCAATTGGTTGAAGTTGTAAAAAACTCTATTAGAATTCCTAAATTTTCTAAAAGAATATGCAATCCAATAGAGATTTGCATTAGAGAAGGGGAAGAGTTTGAAGAGAAATTTTAGTCTACTTGTAAGAGGGTGAAAGAGGTTGAAAATGATCCACAAAATGAACAATTAGAGGTTGGAAAATATTTATGGAAGGTTTATACTTCATTACTTGTTGATAGCATAACTATCATATCAAGATTGTAGAAGTCATTAAGGCAAATTTCAAAGCAAATAATGATATTAGTGTCAACACCATGAAAGAAATTTGACTCACAATTCTTACAGAGTTTTCATGATATCAACCAGTCGGACTCTAAATGGGAATTAATTCAAAAGGTTGGGTACCCTAAATGGGAATAGGTAAACATCAGGCACCCTTTTAATTATTACGCCTAACGTCAGGTACCCTTTTTGAAATTTTTCCTAGATAGTATTGGCCTACATGTTTACTCTACAATTAGGTAGTCACTAATCTCATTTCCTGAAAACAAGGATTTAATATTTGATGTGCCTTGACAAAACTACTGCTATCATGTGAAAGTGACATACAAGGTCATGTTCTTTTAAGCTTTAACACGTATTTAACCAAATCGGTAAAAATGAATTGAAGTGGAATGAGCTTATAAAACAAAACCGAATTGAAGTAAATATGGAAAAATGTCTTCATATTGGTGTTTTTATTTGATAAATAGCTTGTTGGGATGTTTATTTTATAGGGGGTTTTTACCTTGTTTGACATATGACAATTAAACTACACATTTTTAGTATTTTGATCGAAAGTTGGTTTTACTCAACGGTTAAAGTCGAACCTATTAATCCAAGAGGTGTTGGCCCACTGGTAAACAAGCTTTAGCTTATACACCAGGTCACGGGTTCGAGCGTCCTGGGGAGCACCTACACGAATTTATTCGTGGAATACCTGAGGCTGTGCGTTAGGAGGTGCCCTTTAGCCACGCCCAAGAATGAAGGAAAGTTCCTCCTTGCAGACACCAAAAAAAAAAAAAATCGAACCTATTAGAATGCAAATTAGTCGAACCAGCTAATATAATAAGCTAAGTTAATAACAATCTAACTGACCAACTAGCAGCTCCATGCCAAAATAAGGACGTGTTTATATTAGCTGAGTGAAAACAAGAGGAGAAGTCACTTTCCGACCAGATAAACATTGTACCCATGAGCCATTGAATCATGCAGCAGCTAGGTGGATCTCTATTAGCTGGCTATTCATCAGAAACTGAATTATTTAGATGGAGTGTTAGATAGTAGGCAATTTGGATTTGGATGTTGACAAAATTAAAAGATCTGCTGGTTCGTGGTGCTCACTATTTGTCCATTCTGTAAAGGATGTCACCATTTATCTTTACATAGAAACAACAACAATCTACCCATCAAAGTAATACTCACATAAATTTTAACCTTGTAATTAAAGGTTAAAGAGTCTTAGATTTTGTAGATATTGAGAGTAATAAGAGTCTTCATCCTTAAATTATTGTGGTTGATTTTTTCTTTTAACATCTTAAGTGGAGTTCTAAGTTTCCAAGGCTCCACTTAAAACTTTCATATGATCCCCACGTCAAAACTATTACTCAAATCAACTATTAAATCATTCGAAGATTTAAAAATGCTGAAATTGTCAATTTCTTGATGGGCCCCACATAAAATTGCAAAGTCTTGACAGTTTTAAGAGTCTGAACCATTGTGGTGCAAAGTTTAAGATGTCTAGAGTAAGGTCTTAGTGAGTAGAATGCTGATACGACTAGAGCTGGCAAAAGCTGACCCGACACGATAACACGACACGAACCGGATACGAAATAAACGGGTTAGGGTTGAGATTTTCGACACGTTTAATTAAACGGGTCAATACGAGTTTACCCGTTTAATTAAACGGGTTAGGTTAGGATTGAGATTTTCGACACGAAACCGACACGCTCTGACCCGTTTATTCAAATATGTCTGAGAATA
>BSSO01001898.1:0-21351 GCA_030267885.1 Mesembryanthemum crystallinum | reverse complement strand
TTAATTGTGTTATATCAAAGAACGTTCAAAGTAAAATAAAGTAAGATCTATCAAATTCTCTTGGTAAGCAATTGTAGTTCTAATATAAAAATAGCTCATGCAGTTTTTTTTTTTTTTCCTAAAAGGCCATTTTAAATTTATAAGTTAACGCATGTATTAAATGATGCAAAATTTCACATTAACACGAATAAACACGTAAACTTTCAAGAAAAAAAATATTATACAAATAAACTCATATAAAAAGAAAGAAAAAGAAAATTGTGATAATGATATTATAACAATCAACTTATTATAATTTTAATCCGTGCATCGCACGGGATACAAACTAGTTGTTTATTAAAATCACAATAAGGGGGGTAGGTTGGAGTATTTGAGTGTTAATTTTAAACCATTATATCGTAAATCAAATCACACTTCATTGTGTTAGTAGGAGAGTAAGAGAGAGAAATGAGTGGGATTGTTATGAAAATAGAAAAATAGATTGATAGTGGGAATAAAGGGGGGTTATTAATGTCTTTTTTGGGATGAATAGTACCATATATATATTTGAGTGGGACAAAGATCAGATATGGAGTACAAACAATGTCCACATTTGAGTGGAACGAAAAGAGTATCATTTTTTAAAAATAACACCATCTTAATTTTTTGGTGTCATGCATATCACGAGTCACGACTATAATCAGCATTCTAAACTTCAATCGAAAATTGTTGATGTGGCATATTAGAATAAGAAGAAGACTGAAATGCCCTTATTGTAAATTTCCTAAATATTATTTCACCTTTTAATTAGTTTCCCTTATGTTCTCTATTATTCTTCCTAATTTTTTCAATCTACAAAACCAGTCTTTGAGTAGAGAGACGAAGAGATTGAAAAGTGCAGAACTTGAAAATCGAAGACCATTTATTAGGTTCTGCTCATCCATGACAATACCAATTAAGGGATTCTACAACTTTCTCTTCTAAAGCAAATTAGTTGCACTCAAATTAGATGAAAATTTTTGCACCAAAAAAAAATAAAAAAAATTAGATGAAAATTTGATATCCTGGCCATACGAAATCAATAGGTTGGGCGACAATCGTAATTTATCATCAGCGATCGAGCTTGGTTCATATGTGGGTCAATTGGTGGTTATATCTGCTAGTGTTAGGTTCTGTTAGTACCAATTTAACTTTTTTTTTTTTTTTTTTTTATTTTTTATTTTTTACTGATGATGATATGAGATTTTGGCCAGCCGCATCGCCAAAATGGTATTTTTAAGTGGGGGTCATGACAGATTGGTATTTTTTTTTTAATATCGGTGACATTTAGATATTTTTATTGGGACTGGCGACGTTTTGGTATTTTTTTTGAAAAAAAATATAAATTTACCCAAAAATATTTGCCGGAGAGAGAATCTTTGAATAAAAAATGATTTTGAACCATTTACTGCATTTATTGTAATTTCCTACCATTTTGTCCTATTTTCACTTCATTTAAAATTTGATGTGACTAATATTAATAAAATCTGCCAAAAAAAAAAAATCAGATATATTTGTTACGATTAAAAAGGGAAGAAGGTGGAGAAGTTAGGGTTCTAAGAGAAGGGGAAAAGCGAGAGAGGAGAGGTAAGATTAAGGCAATTAGAGTGAAAATTAAACACCTCACTCATCAATTAACAGTTACAAATATATCTTATTCTTTTATTTTTTTTTTTGTTAGATTTCACAATTAATATTAGTCACATTAAATTTTAAACAAAGCGAACATTGGACAAAATTGGCTAAAATTACAATAAGTGCAGTAAATGATTAAAAATTATTTTTTATTCAAAGATTCTCTATTCGGCGAATGTTTTTGGGTTAATTTGCATTTTTTTTTCCAAAAACATACCAAAACTTCGCCTGTTCCCAATAAAAATACCTAAATGTCACCGGCGACCAAAAAAATACCAGTCTGTCATGATCCCCCATTTAAAATACCATTTTGACGATATGGCCGATTTTGACCCTTTCTTTGTCACTGAATCTATTTTAAAAGTCTACTATAATCAGTAATTGACCACGTTTTCTTTATCGGTCTTCTATTCATTAGCCCTGTGCTTCTAATTTTTTTTTTTTTTTTTTTTTTTTTTTTNTTTTTTTTTTTTTTTGTGTATATTTTGTATTCTAAATTAATCTTGGTTTAATTCCCCTATTACCCATTGTAATTTATATTGTAAATCCATGTTAACATTTTATGGTGGGGTTTTAGACTACCGGTGATAGTTGTGATAGGCGTAATTGAAGAAAAATAAATAGTGTCGTTTTAAAATAAGGACATTAGTCATATTATTTATTGCACTGGGGTATAAGGTGTCTAATTTTTAGTAATTTTCCCTTAAAAAAATGTTTGTTGAACATTATCTTACAAAGAGATCTTGAAAGGTCTTCAAAGTGTTATCATTGGGAAACTCAAGTTATGAACAATCTATCTCCTATAAGGCGGTCTCACATATAACTTAAGAAGAGTGGAAAACTATTCAAACTGTCTCAAATAATAATTGTGTTGTTCAAGACAGGTACATTCTCTTTCCATGTCAATTTCAGAGTTTTGGAACACATAAGACAAAATTTATGAACACTTCTTTTTTAAAGCAAAATTGAAGCAATATATTGCATGCAAAATTTAGGTTACCCCTAATGTAAAATACCTGAAAACCTTTGTACTTGATTAGTTCCTTAAGTCTATCAACCACATATAATTGCCCTTCCTCATCAAAATGTCCAAGATCACCTGTATGCACCCACCCTTGATTATCAATAGTCAGCTTCGTAGCTTGTGGATTATTCAAATAACCTGTACATGGATACAAAACATGAAAATCAGCAGCCAAATCCTTAGAAGCTCATCCAGTTGACATTATATTGAATCTTAATTACTTAGACCCTGTTCGGGGTGGTTGCCAGTTACCAATTTTTGGTTTTGAAAAATTTTCAACTCTTTATAGAATTTTAATTTAAAACTGAATTTTTTGTGTGCTTATGGTTCCCTGCTTAATTTTCAAAACTGACAACAGAAAACTGGCCATGTTCGGGATGGTTGCCAGTTGCCAGTTTTTGGTTTTGAAAAATTTTCAACTCTTTGTAAAAATTTAATTTAAAGCTGAATTTAATTTAAAGCTGAATTAATTTTCAAAACTGACAACAGAAAACTGAAAACCAAAAAAAGTGGTTTCCAAAAACTGGTTTTAAGTTTCCAAAAAAACTGAAAACTGACAACTGGCAACCATCCCAAACAGAACCTTAATAACTCAAGAGCAATTATTATGACTTCAAGTCAAAATATACACATTTGTTTAATCACTAATAATTGATTGACAAGGAATTAACAACTCCATAAAATACATATTGTTTCATCAGTAGAGAATTTATAGAAAGAATATGGCATTAAACATAAAATGGCATTTAAAATTGTCACATTATTATTCATCCAATCAGCTTTGAACTGTTCTTATAGTGTAGAAATTCCTTTTCATCGGGGATTTGAAGGAATATTTTGTATGATGTAAGACATTTGCTATGTTGTTCCATCAATTATTATTAGATGCATATTACAGCTCTTCTCTAAAGCACTGCCTAATTACAAGAAAGCTACGTTTTGCTAGCTAGATAAGTATTTTTTTAGTGTATAAAAGCACATATCATGCTTTTGATCAACATAAGTGTAGAAGATTAAGAATTTTGCTTACAGCTAGTTTGAGTTATATGCCAAAGATACAATCAGGCAAACATACATACAAGTTTGCTTCTACTTAAATAGAAGAGAAGATATGCATCGTAACAGTAATAATACACTACCTCTCATCATTTTGGGTCCGCGAACCAATATTTCACCCAGTTGGTTTGGAGAAGAGGTATCATGAAGGATTATGTCCTGTCAGTCTAGGACAAGTGGGAGATTGAAGGATTATGTCCTGTCAGTCAAGTAGCAATTAATTGGGATAATATATATTTGATTATATTATTGAGATAGTAAATTCATACGATTTAGTAATCAATATGTTTAGCAAGAGACTACTATTGATTAATGACCCAATTGGTTATTGAGTTGTAGCTAACTTCGTTATGAACCTAATGGGTTACACATAAGTTGAGGAGACTAATCATGTGGAATTTGGGCTTAGAGCCCATAAGGAGATTAAAGGAGGAAGGTGTGTCATGCCTTAGAGGCATAAGCCACATATGTGGATAATTAGGTTATGGAAAACCTAGTATTTCCATATTCATCTAGGGTTGTTTATTTAAGCCTACTTAGAGATGGTTTATGAGACACTTCAATTGTATTGAAACCCTAGTAGTATTCTCTAACATCTCTCTCAAAAGTTCTACATAGCCAAAGTGAGATTGGAGTTCTGTTAGCCGATCTAGCAATCGAGTTTGGTGATCAATCCTTGGCGGGTGGACTTTCATTAGAGGGACAACACTTGGGATCCTACTATCCATTGTTTGATCAAAGTACTACGTGGAATTCTCGCTACAAAGGTATAATCTTTATGATTCATATGTTGCTATGTGTATGATCTTATTTACGTGATTATTCCGCCAATTAGATCGAGTCATGTATAACCTTTAATTAACTCAAACCCTAACTATAGTATTAGTAATTTGAGTTAAATCAGGCTTATTGGAGATTAATTGGAGTGTTAGTGGGTTGAAATTGTAGAAATTCGAAGTTTGGAGTTGTGGGTATTGCTATTAGCAGGATTCGATTGAGGTAACCACTATGTCAGCTAACTTACGGTTCCATTTTGAATTTCTATTTGCGCATATTTACTGTTGATTGAATTACATGAGTAAACTGAGTTATGGGAACCGTATGGTTGATGAATGTCTTATGGTTTTTAGTAATTATAAGTTAAATCCTATTGTGTGTGTGTGTGTGTGTTAGGTTTTGAAGTGAAAATATGAGAGTATATTTCCTGATTTTGTTTAGTTTATGAAAGAAATGTAATTTGTTGTTGTTCGTCTAATGGGTACTCTTTTGATCAAACCTATATTGTTTATGCTTTTGAGAGGAAGAAATTAAGTTGAGTATAGCCGAAAGTTCATGAAAGTTTCTTGTATTTACAAGTAAGTGACTTTATAAGCACTTATAAAAGTATTTGGATGATTTATAAGCGTACCTTGAGTATCCGATTGCAACCAAGTCTCATATTACCGAAAGTTCATGAAAGTTTCTTGTGTTTACAAGTAATGACTTTATAAGCACTTATAAAAGTATTTGAATTGAAAGTTTCCTATGTTTATAAGAAAGAGACTTTATAAGGATTTTATGAAAGGTATTTGAGTTAAGAAGTAAGGAAGCATTACTTAGTTTTATGTATGATAAGAAAGCTATGGATTTATAATCAGCTATGATATTGAATGAGTTAAAGATCAAGTCACTAATGTTTATAGTGAAAGACGGCACTATGGGTAGTTTAGGAACCATTGGGTACAACATATGTGTTAGTGAGACGTCTTACTTGAATTACGGCCCCCAGAAGTGGACATTATCCCCCAGAAGTGGATAGTAATTCTAACCCCCAGAAGTGGCTCAGGACCTCCAGAAGTGGTTAGTTTAAATGCCCCCAAAAGTGGCTACCCTAGGATCTATACTCCCTTTTGGCAAATGAAAGAACTATAAAGTTTAACTTGTTATAAGTGTTTTGATAACAAGGTTATAACGATTGAAGTTTATTACTAGCTTATGTTTCTTCATTGAGTTTATAAATGATATTTGAATGAAAATCACTTAGCGTTCCAATTTCAGTTCAAGAGTTTACGAGTTAACGAGTTACTTGAATTTTGATTTATGAATTACAGATATTGTAAGTATATTGAGTTTTCACATATAAGTTATATGCATGGCATGAAACAAGTCTTCAAATGATATTACGAATTCTCTCTCATCCCTATTTATAAAAGAATTTCTAACGTTTATTTTTACAAGGTGGAGTAGTGGTTGCATAGCTTCGCCTAACGTTGTAAATGTTTTTGTTAACTTAGCTTATTAAGTGTTTAAAGTTATGCAATCACCAAATGTTAGGCCATGCTTTTGATTATGATTAAGTTACGTTGAGTTTTCTAAATTATTTAGATAATCACTAGAATCATTTGAGTAATGATAGATAAATGATTAGCTGACAAGCCTTACACTCCTACTCATGAGTTGAGTGTGGCGATAATGCCCTTGATATTAGCTGGTTTTGTTGGATTTATTTAAAATGCTTTGTAGGTTTAAATTCTCAGGGCCTTAATGGCTAGTTTATTGAGTTTTCAAACAGAACTCTGTCGGATTTTTGGCTCGAGTTTATTTATTTAATTACTAGGAATCTGGGGTGTTACACTTTGACTTTCAGTTCTCGGCCAATCAGAAGCTCGCCCGTACCGTTGACCATGCTCACCAGTCGAACGGGACCAGGACCGGTCAAACGGCTTCACCGCCGCTCGACCGACGCCAAGACCGGTCGAACGGTCCCACCACCGTTCGACCGGTGGGAGCCCCATTTAGCCGACGCGAAATTCAGCCAGGAACAGCTGTTGAACTTTGCATAATGCCGAAGTATCGACCCCTATAAATACGGAGGGCAATTGAGGGCTCAAATTAGAGTATTAAGGTGTAATTTGAAACAATTAGAGGATTCTTAACACTAGAACCACCTTTTTGAAAAAATTCACACCAAGGGAAGCCCTCTTCAATAGCACATAAACCACATCCACACCTCAACCACAAACCAAACATCCTCCCAAATACTCACCAAAAACTCCTAAACCGCCGTCAACTTAGGGGTCTTAAACTTGAGGAATCTCACATACGGAGGTTTCGATCCAACATAGTCATCCCGAGGGCAACCATCAAGGGTTGCTTATTTAACATTTTCGTAATCTTCGATTGATTTTGTGTGTTTGTTCATGTGAAATTTATCAATCTCATACAAAATGAATCTCATGTTCACCCAGCTAAGTCTCACCTAAAACAAAAGCATGCTCACTTAATTTTATTGCCTTTTCAAAGCATGTAAAATACTAATAAAACTCTAGGTTCAATTGCTGCACTAATCATTCATGATTTTAATCCATCAATTATCCCTATGAGTTCACCTTTTAGATGGGTTTGACTCATCCAATCAAATTAGTCCACGAGGGTGTCAAAGCGACCACCCTTATAAATCTCTTTATGAATAAATGCTTGACAATCCACATAGCGAATGTAGCGAAAGGGCTAAAATGTTGCATGCTGGTCATATAAAATAAACGGCAAAATTTGCTTTCGATCCATTTGAATAGATTTCACATTCCCGAGCCCGAGTCTCCTTTTGGGCAACATGAAGTCACGCCCTGTAATACCCCAAAATTTTATGTATTTAATTAATATTATTATTCACCATTTTGGGTAACTAGTTCCATATGCATTAATATGTTTGAATTTATTTTGTTATTACTCCCTCCGTCCTTGAATAAGCTTTCCAATTTTCTTTTTGGTACGTCCATGAATAAACTTTCCACTCATTTATTTGCCCAATAATTGTCACACATGTTACAAAAATAACCCTCCTTATAGTTGCCTCAAACAGTTTATTCCCTCACCTTTCACTTTATATAAGGGGTAGAGAGTAATTTTGTCTGATCCTTAATATGTATGCATAAAGCAACTAGAAAAATTATTCAAGGACGGAGGGAGTAACATTTATAGTTTTTTTACTAGAAATAATTATTTTGTTACTAATAATTTCAAAAGTTTAAATTGTCAGAACTAGTACTTATATTTTGGGTATATTATATTAGTGATTTGAGTTTCCTAATCAGTTTTAGTTGTCGTTTTGAAAAGATCTAGATAAAGCCTATTTTTAGCAAGGGAATTATATTGAGGAAAAAAAATGAAGGGAATTACTTCTTTTTCCCTTCAATCACGCCTAAACCCCTCCCCTTACTCTCTTTTAAAACCCTCAGTTAGTCACCCCTCTTTTCTCTGTTTTTTCTTCAACACCCACGACCCCACCATGGCCATCGCCATCCTCACTACCCATCTCCCTTCTTGCTCTCGCATACCTATGCCGATGACAGACGCCACCAGCCCCTCACCGGCCACCGGCTTGGGTGAGGCCCATCTTCTCTCTCTCTCCTCTCATTCTCCCTGTTTCACCTGCCGGAGACGCTGCTGCTGCGGCCTCTGTTTGCGTGGCCTGCTGGTTTCTGTCACCATAGCCGACCACCTAGCGGTGCTGGTCCACCCTCTGCGAATCATGGGCTATCAATTCAAGCCTCGCCGTTCAAACCCTCGTGTCCCTCTCTCTCCCGTTCCAGTCCTTGGTTTAGTGGGTTCCATCTCGCCGATGATGGCATTGGCCACCTGTCGCCGTCGTCAACCAATCTTCTCTTCCTAATGGTTTGGATGAATATTCAGTGGTTTTGTATGAGTTCAATTGGCAAATTGTGATGATTTGCTGTGGGTTCGTAGGAAACATAGCCTGTGTTTTCAGTGAGGAGCAGATTGGGATGCGTTCTGGTGAGGATTGTGCGCTTTCGACTACACCAAGTTAGAGTTGTTAGAAGAATTTTGTAGTATTTGACTTATGGTTTCATTTCAAATAATTCAGTCGTAATAAATAGATCACCTAGAAATATCTGGGTTTTGTTTTGGGAATTGTATTGGTAGCCTCGCAGTCCTCCTCGTGAGTCGAGTGTGGCGGTAACGCCCTAGATTTAGTTTGAAGTCTTCCGCTGGTTGGTTTTTATCGTTATTATTTTCTGTTTTAAGCAGGTTTATTTAGTCGATAACTTGGGATGTCTGTTTTCAAATGAAACTTTGCCGAATTTTCATCGCGATTTTATTTATTTTATTTTCTAGGAAATCCGGGGTGTTACACGCCCTATGACGGGAATAAGGCGCAATTTGGCTCGATCATGGTATCTTTTTAGATATTCGTGTTCAGTGCCTCCGCGGTTACCATATTTCTAAAATATGGTTACGACTTCCTTACCTTGCAAAAAAATAAAAAAACAAAATGAACAAAACATGATTAACATGGTCATGACAACCTCACTAAGAAAACGAGCCATTAAAACACCAAGGCCACGCATGCAGTGGGGCGGCATCCCGGGTCCCACAGATTAGCAACTTCACTGGGGAGACTTGTGTATGAGAATGTGTCTTTGAAAACTTGGATCGAAACATATTTTGGCATTTATTTCACATGATATTTTGCCCGTTGCATTGTATACATACATATTACATGTGTCTCGCGTGACATCCTCATGGCTATTGCCAGAATTTCACCCCCCAGTTTGTATCATGCGCCTTTGGACAATAAGCATCCATACGATATTAGGGGCCAGCGTGCGTATGTACATTCCCAACCCACGATACCTTCCTTACCATCCATGATGGCAGGATAACGACATCCCTTGTCGCCACGCACACACATGTGACTAGCTTGGGAAATCGACGCGTGGGAAAGCTTTTCACCGCCGAGCCAAAGACAATCGAGTCAAACTAGAACCTATGCCTAGGCGTAACGAAAGTATCATGGTCCATCCGCATTTATTTTGTATGCTTACGTGTTACTTGGCTAATCACTAATTGGGAAGCCATTAAGGACTAGTTCTCTCTCTCTAGGGGCACAATTTTGAGTCTCCTTTTTTCAAAACGGGCCAATGACACTAACCGCCTTGTAAACCAAATGGTCATTATGTGCTTTAGCCCACAAAAAAAAAAAAAAAAAAAGAAGAAGAAGAGCCTTACATCCACAAAAAAGAGTCTTGCATCTATAAAAGCGTGTTCCATTTACAAATAAGAGTCTTGCATCTACAAAAAAGAGCTTGCATCTACAAAAGCGTCTCCCATTCACATATAAGAGTCTTACATCCACAAAAAAGACTCTTGCATCCACAAAAGTGTCATCCATTTAGCGTCTTGCCTCCACAAAAAAGAGTCTTACATTTTCAAAAGCGTCTTACATCCACAAAAGAGTCTCATACAAGTCTCACGAGTGCCGAGTCAAATCCCACAAATTTAAGCATAAGCATATAAACGACATAAATAATGAGGCGGTCATGTTGAGGTCAAACCTAGGATCACTCCCTCCTTTTTTTTTTTTTTTTTTCCCTTTCTTTCAAAAAACGGATTTTGCAAAATATCCCTTATTTCTCGAGTCATGTGCTAAGAATCGTTCCATGTTCAGGATAGGGGACCAAAGGAGAAGGTATGGCCCCCCATTGTGTCCAGGGAAAGAGGTTCAAGGTTGGTACGGCAAACGTCTGGTCCGGGTTTACAGTCGTCATCTCTTGGTCTCACTTGGCCCGAAGAAGCCACACCAACTCCGATTATGGCACCTGACCCACCGCCCGAGCCGACTCTTGCACAAGTCATAGAGGAACTCCATGGTTTGAGCAACCGTCTCAACCAAGTGGAACTTAGGGATGACACTCCACCTCCTGAAGTGAGGAAGTTCAAACCCTCAAAGCGAAACTAGCCCACCTCGAAAAAGTGATTGCAAAGACCCAAGTCTTCAAGGACTTCATGATCAATAATGAGGGAGTAACTCCAAACATCCAGAGTACTCTCCCAACTAAGTTCTACATGTCGGAAGTACCACTCTTCAAGGGGACATTTAACCCTCAAGATCATCTTCGAGCATTCACCACCGCACTCGGCCTCAGGGGAGTGGACAAGTCCCTCTACGTCCATCTCTTCCCACAAACCTTGGACACCACCGTCCGAAGCTGGTTCTTCAAAATTGATCCACAAAAGATCCAACAATGGGGAGACTTGACATCCCTCTTCCTAGCTCGGTGTGTCGATAATGCTGTTCCTTCCATGACACTAAGGGAACTAGAAATCACCAAGCAAGGTGATAACGAGGGTTTCACCGCTTTTGTCAAGAGATGGAGGAGTGGTCTCCTAAACATCTAGGTCGAGATAGTGGGGTAGGCAAGGTGGAAGAAATGATCGATCTCCCCACCGAACGGGACCAAGTTCGGCTTCTTATAAAAAACCTCCACCTGAGGTACCATGAGCCCTTGAAGTACCAAGCTATAAGCACCTACACTCAACTCAACGTCCTCATTGAGGACGATCTCCTCGCCAACAAAGGAAAAGGGAAAGCAACCTACAACAACAACACAAAGAGGTACAACTTTACCACCCAAACCAACAAAGTAAACCTCGTTTCCGAGAAAACCGAAACAAGATTCCAATACACTCCTATTGGGATGACCTATGAACAGGCTCTAAATCGGTTAACCAAGAAGGGGATTCTCTCTCCAATTGGGCCTACACCGGACCCTCCCGAAGACAAGAGAACCAAGTTATGGGACGGAAATGCCTTTTGCAAGTACCACCAGGGAATGGGTCATGACACAGAAAGATGCATAGCCATCAAGAAGAAGATTCAAACACTCATCAACGACGGAACCATTCCCGTTCCATCAAACCCCACTCCTAACAACCATAGCAACCCTTTTGGTTGCACTTCACATCTCAATCAGGGATGACGATTTCAACCTATTCAAGTGGATCACCCCAATCCACAACACAATTCCACCCTATCCCACCGATTACTTTGATGACATGATAGCCAGAATATGGGACAGCGATGATGAAGAGGAAGAGTGCCACGTCCACTACGTCAGAGAAAAGGAATGATATGAACTTTCCGATGATTACACCGCTCCCATTCAACACCTTACAAGGTCGGGTCGAGTCTGTCAAGCACTTATCACCCAGGATAAGAATCCACTCTAGGTTCCAACTAGTGACCCTACTCCTACTCCTCCTGTGAATCCACCCAAAGAAGACGAAGGGATGAGACTACTAAAGCAACTCCAAAAGTAAAAAGCTGACATCTCCATATGGAAACTCATCACCACCTCCTTGGTGCATCGTAAGACTCTTCTCGATGCACTCAACAATGCTACAATCTCACTTGAGATCACCCTGGAAGAGCTTGTCGGTTACTTGGTCAACAACAAGAATACCAAGGCCATCACTTCCACCGATGACGATTTTACCCAAGGACGGGTCTCACCACAACAAGGCACTCTACCTTAAAGTTGTGTGCAAACAAAAGCAAGTTCCCATGACACTTGTGGACAACGGCTCCGCAATCAATGTGCTCTTTGAGGACCGTCACTCATCTTGGAATAGAAAAGAAAGACCTTGTGCATGCTACACAAGGCGTAAGAGGATTCGATAACACCAAACGAGAGGTTCTTGGTACCTTCTCAACCGACATTAATGTCGGCCCTGTGGAAAAAATGACACAATTCATGGTCATCGACATTCCGGCATCGTATAACCTACTCCTAGGCCGCCCTTGGCTACATAGTCTCAACGACATCGCTTCCACCCTTCACCAACAGGTCAAGATGATGGTAGGGGATGTACTAGTCAAAGTCTTAGCCGATACTCTCTCAGCCACAATAGACAAGGCTCCCATTCTCAAGATCGAGCACAATGATGAACACCTCGACCTTTGGGGCTTCGAAACAATCACGGTCGTCGAAAATGATCCAACTGATCCCTACTCCAATCTCATCATCAATACTATCCTACGCCAACAAGGTTACTTCCCTGGCATGTCCTTGGGCACTCTACCCGCTAAGGACACTTTCTCAGAACGATGTATTTGGCCTAGGCTACACCCCTACCAAAGCCGAAATTCAAGCATACATCAAGAGAGAGACCTTCAAGAAGAAGATGAAAGAGAAGGATAGAAGCTACCTTGAGCCGATGCCTCTACTCCCTCACATGCAATGGGAAATTCCTTAAGGAAGGAGAGTCTTCACCACACTATGGGTTCCCAAGCCTCACTACTTGCTTTCTACTGGAAAACGAGTCCCTGGACTCGAGGTCTTCCATGATTGCTACGCTAACACCGAGGAGGCGCTCTACGTCCCAATGGAAGTCAAGTCATCCCAAGACTGGATCGACAACCTTGATAACAACTCCATGGGCCTCCTGTTCAGTCACGAACGCCGCGACCCTGATCGAGCATGCCGCCTCTTCTTGAATGCGACACTCCTTGAATGCAGCACTCCTTGATGAAGCATTCGATCCGACCAAGGTCATTGCCCTTGCCAGTGAGATAGTTCGCTCTTGGAGCTACACCACCAAATGGACCTCCTCCGACGGACGTTGACTCAAGATCAAGATCAAGATCTGTAATGGACAAAGGGCCACCTTCGAGTCTGGGTCTGAGTTGTCTCCCCCTAAGAAGTCTGGGATTGTCCCTGTTATCCCTCCTAGTCTGTCTCTCCTATCGTTGTACCCTCTCTTTCAAAAAATGAAATGAAATCCTCTTCCGCTTACTCCTTGGACTCTTTAGTTGCTAATGATAATGAGTTGCCTAAAGAATTAATCAAAACACTAATTGCACATGGCAATCAACTCCAATAATTGACGAAACAAAACTCGTGAACCTGGCTAATGACAAGGGCGAGCCCCGCCAAGTGCCGATCGGCATGTCCTTGTCACCAACAGAGCGCAAAAACTTTATAGATCTGCTAACAGAATTTCAAGACGTGTTTACTTAGTCCTACGAAGACATGCCTGGGAGTATCGCTGAACACACTCTTCCGCTCCTCATTGGTTCAAAGCCCATAATATAGAAACTTTGTCGCATGAAGAAGGAATGGGCCCTTAAAATCAAAGAAGAAATCCGGAAACTGTTGACTGCAAGATTCATTGAACCCGTATAGTTTGCCGATTGGATCGCCAACATTGTACCCGTACCTAAAAAGGATGGAAGGATTCAAGTATGCATCAACTCCCGTGATCTTAACAAAGCGAGCCTAAAGGATGTTTTTCCCCTACCACACATTGACGTCCTGGTCGACAACACAGCAGGAAAAACCCTCATCTCAGGCATGGATGGATATGCTGGTTATAATCAGATAGAGATGGCAATAAGCGACAAAATCAAGACAGCCTTCATCACGCACGTGGGGCTATTTTGTTGCACCAAGATGCCATTAGGATTCAAGAACGCCGGGGCAACCTATCAAAAAACGGCCACAACCATCCTCCACGACATGATACACAAGGAGGTGGAATTTTATGTTGACGACATGATAGTTTTTTCTTTTACAAGGGAAGGGCACATACCCAATTTGAGAAAGTTCTTTACGAGGCTTCAAAAGTACCTCGTGAGGCTCAATCCTAAAAAATGCGGCTTTGGTATCATCGCCGGCAGGGTGCTAGGCTTCATTGTCAGCCTACGAGGTATCGAAATTGATCCATCCAATATCAATGCATTGGTAGTCATGCCCTTTCCCTCCAACGAAACTGAAATTAAGGGATTCCTTGGGAGACTCCAGTACATAAGTCGCTTCATCTTCAGGCTCGCGATCATATGCGAGCCCATTTTCAAGAAGCATAAGAAGCACGTTAAAGCAGAATGGGATGGTGAGTGTCAGGAAGCTTTTCACAAAAGTACCTGGCTAATCCACTAATCCTGGTCCCTCCTAGACCAGGGGAACCCCTTATCCTCTACCTCACGGTAACTAACACAACAATGGGGGCTATGTAGCCCAAATGCAAGATGAGTAAGAGAGAGAAATCTACTACCTCAGCAAGAAATTCATGGACTACGAGACACGCTACTTCACAACAGAGAAGATGTGTCTCGCCCTAGTAGGAGCCATTAAGAAGCTAAGGCACTAGTTGGTTCAGAGTACGATCCACCTTAGATCAAGGGTAAACCCACTAAAGTATTTGTCAGAGAAACCAGTCCTCAACGAAAGGATATCAAGGTGGACAATCCTTCTGTCAGGATTCAACATCAGATACGAGGTCATCAAAACAATCAAGGGACATGCCGTCTCCGACTACTTGGCAGAATATTTTGTTCTCGGTCAGGAAGAGGAATAAGAGCTCCCCGATGAGAACCTCATGATAATTGAAGAAGACCATTGGGAACTTCGACGGGGCATTGAACCAAAAAGGTTTTGGCATGGGGGCACTCATAGTCTCCCCCGAAGGAGTGCACACGCTCCTTTCAATCAAGCTCGATTATCGATTATGAAGTGACAAACAACGCTGCCG
Organism: Mesembryanthemum crystallinum; assembly: GCA_030267885.1. Classification (NCBI taxonomy): domain Eukaryota; kingdom Viridiplantae; phylum Streptophyta; class Magnoliopsida; order Caryophyllales; family Aizoaceae; genus Mesembryanthemum; species Mesembryanthemum crystallinum. Next base: position 6,308 of record BSSO01001898.1, on the reverse strand, counting down.
AATACGAAGCCTGCACTCTCAGAATCCAAGCTGCAATCCGCTTACGTGCAAGGAGACTTCGAGTCTACAGAGATTCCCTCCTCATCATCAATCAAATCTCCAAAGCATGGAAAGTTCGGAGAGAAAACTTGGCACCCTACAAGAGTACCTCGAGGGGCTGATCGAACTCTTTGATCATATTCAGTTCACCTACCTACCACGAGAAGACAACCAATTCGCCGACGCTCTAGCCAAAGCTAGCCTCAATGATTAACATGCCCGATTCCGTCGAGATGCTTCCCATACAAATACTAAGGTAGAGCGAGCCCTCGTGTTGTGAACAAACAGAAGTATGCAACAACGAGTCTGAAGAATGGTACACAGACGTGTTTAACTATTTGGCTCGCGGAACTTATCCCCTTGAATCTTCCAGAGAGGCACAAAGAATGCTGAGGCGGTATGCTAGTCAATTCCTCTTCATCCAAGACAAACTCTACAAACGGGCACCCTACAGAGTTAATCTCCTTTGCATTGGGGCAGAAGACTCCATTCGAGTCATGAATGAAGTCCATCAAGAGGCATGAGGACCCCACATAAACGGCTTAATGCTCGCTCGTAAGATCTCAAGGATCGGTTTCAACTGGTCTAACATGGAAAGTGATTGCTACGACTTCGTTAAGAGGTGTACCAAATGTCAATTCTACACTAATCTACAACACCTACCCCCTAGGGAGCTCCACAGTTTCACTTCACCATGGCCGTTTTCAGCCTGGCGGATATATGTCATCGGCAGAATAACCCCGAAAGGACCCGGTGGTTACGAATACATCCTAGTGGCTATAGACTACTTCACCAAGTGGGTCGAATCCCAATCTTTCGCCAACCTCACATCAAGGCAAGTGGCAAAGTTCATTCGCACCAACATAATCGCAAGGTATGGAGTTCCACACGAACTCATAAGTGATCACGGGTCTCATTTCAAGAAAGACGTCGTTAAACTCTTGAGGGACTTCCAAATACGACACTACTGATCTTCCACTTATCGATTCGAAACAAAAGGGGTACGTCGAAGCGGGTAAAACATCAAAAAGATCATTCAGAAAACAGTCGAAAACTACACGGACTAGCTCGACAAACTCCCATTCGCCTTATGGGGATATCGGACTTCAGTCACAACATCTATGGGAGCGACTCCCTATTCCCTAGTATATGGCATGGAAGCCGTGTTACCTGTCGAGCTTGAAATACCATCTTTAATGGTAGCATTGGAAAGCCAAATCCCCGAAGTTGATTGGATAGAATCTAGATACGATCAACTCGTCATGCTCGACAAAAAGAGGTTAAGAGCACTCCACTCTTCACACATATATCAGCGGCGTATAGCCAGACATTTCAACCGATCGGTAAGACTCCGAGACATCAAAGAGGGAGACTTAGTCCTCAAAGAGATCATGGTTCCCATTGTGGACCCAAGAGCCAAATTCAAGCCAAACTGGGCAGGCCCATACATCGTTTAAGCGGAGGAGTGGTCGAGATCTCCGACATCGATGGCCAAGAATTCACACAGCTCACCAACCTGGACCTACTCAAAGGGTTCTACACCTAACAAGCATCGGTAAACACGTCCCTGCAGATTTAGCACTGACTCGCATGCAAAAGTCCGTTAGAGCCCACGATCGTACATGTGTGCCACTTAAGCAAAATTGGACATAAAATAAAAAAGCACGTGCAAATAAGAACTACGACTGGCCTGTTTCCCCAACTGGGATACGTAGGCAATCTTTCTATGAGGTTCGGCCCTTTCAATAATTTGCGCTCTACGAGTTCACCTTATTATCAGTCTTAAATCATGTGAAAGATTCATACTTGTAATGACAAATGCATTTCACAAACTTAAAGCTCATTTCATTGATTTAAGATTCTTTGATTACAAAGGCAACTCATGGGGCACAACACCCTTAGGTACATAGAAACTAAAAGGGTCCACAAGGTACAAACAACCCGTAGACCACAAAAAATCAAAACACAAAAAACCAACACCACATCCTAGATGAGCCTAACCCTACGCTGGAGGGTCCTCAATTCCTCTCTGCTTCCACCTCATTTCTGTGGAGGATCACTTCCCCTAGGAAGATTCCCCTGTAGGATGGTTCCTCCGCATCGGAACCCTTTGCCAAGCCTCTTTCTTTCCCTTACCCTCATCGGATGGACGAGAGTCTTTTCTGGCTTCATTCCGTCCACCTTCATTTATCACCGTGGGACCCTGAACTTCTAAAGGGAGAACGTCACCCAAAGACTCATCCTTAGAGCCAACAGACACGGCTTCGAAGTCTCTTAGGATCGACCGAGTCCTAGCACTAGGAGCAGTAATTACCTCTCTAACTTGGCAACAGTTTCAGCCGTAAGGGCTCTGGTGGAGGGACTTACGCAGTGCCGATATGGAATGAGTTGCCTCAATCCATATTGTCGCCTCAAACGACAAGGGAAGAAGTAGGTAATCTCCCGTAACCCTAGGAGACAGGCTTATGAGGTGGACATCTCCTGACAAGCCTTCATCAGACCAAGGTTCCACCACTTCACACGGTAGCGTAGCATTGGATCATTGTTCATGAACTCCCGCCAATCAGCCAGAGACCACTCGCTATAACACCGTGAGTGAGTAGCAAATTGTTTGGTCTCATATGGAAGACCGGGATCGGGCCGAACGATCAAGCATAGGTTCTCTAGGAGCCAAATCTAGCACAAAGGAGCAACAAAACGTCAAACATCCACACTAGACGATGAAAGCTACTACACCTAGTGCATGAACAAACATACTTGAAGGAGTAAAGGGCTTCTGCCAAGAACTCCTTGAGAGGCTAAGTTGTCCAAACCAAGAAGGGTTTCCCCCACTACTAGGGCAAATGGGGAGTAATTAATGAGTGCCTATTTATAGTTGTTTTCCATGAGAAAATCGCACTCATCTGATATTGTTTCGGGATAATTGCATTAATTCCATGAATTTTTGTGATTATTTTTGATCTAGATAACTTCTTGGGGTATATTTTGTTTGCTAAGTGTTTTCAGGACAATTTGGACACCCTATGGCCAAGCGAATGCTTTGATCAAGTCATGACAAGTAGACTAGAAGGAAAAAAGGAGTTTCGGACACCTGAGACAAAGCAACTGAAGCAAGAGAAGAGTTTTTGGAGCGCCCCAGTGGCCGCCTGACCAAGCGGATATCCCGCTCGGCCGGGCGAGTCGGGCAGGGACTCATCATGTGAGGAAGCAGCCCCGCCCGACCAAGCGGATATCCCGCTCGGCCGGGCGATCCGGGGAGACCACCCAGTTTGCATGCGTCAGGTGCCGCCCGACCGGGCGCCATCTCTGCCCGGACGGGCGGCTCGTAACGTCCGAAGTTAAAGGCCCTTTTAATACCACATTAATGGCTATTGATGGGAGGCCTTTTGGATTTCGTGGAGCATCTTTTGAAGCTTATAAGAAGGCCTCTAAGTCAGATTGTGGGGGACTATCCTATCTCTATCCCATTTACATGCTTTCTAAGTTAGTTTAGTTTAGTTTTAGTTAATCGTTTTGTAATCGGCGACCGCTCGTTGGAGTTTCTCATTCAACATTTGGAGTTCATTTCAATTAAGGAATTTAATGGTTTATTTTCTTTTCCCTACTTTTACTCCCCCTCTCTCAATGCTAGTTTTACCATTCTCATTTTGTTTGATTATTAGTTTATTCATGTTAGTTATAATTCAATTGAAATTCTTGATTGAACCTATTATTATGAGTAGCTAATTTTCCAATTCTAGGGTTGATGTATCTTAGCCTATAGATTAATTTGATGTTGGGATAAATTGTTGTAGCATGCCATTGAAAATCGTTGTATGCAATTGTTAGGAATTCTTGTTTTTTCATTGTTCATGAAATTGGATTATGCTTAACTAAAGATGATTAACATAAAATCGAAAGGGGAATGTTAATTGTTGGGTTTTTATCAATTGTCTTGATCTTCTAATCACGAAAGTAGATTAGGATTTCTTGTGGACATCAGGATTTGTTATGTTCTTAATGCTCTCAACTTGTTTAATCCCATGAAAATAGGTGATTTTACATTGTTGATTTAGGCCTGAAACTGTTCGAAAGAGAGTTTTAGGTGTGTTTATCCGTCCTTGCAAACGATTGATTTGGCATGCTTGTTAGATTTATCCCTTCGTTAGATTAATTTACCTAAGTTAAATCTACTCTAGGTCTTTTATTTCTTGATAGTCCTTGTTAGTAGTCAGTCTTTCTAGTTAGATAATTCTCTAAAATCATGATTGATTTGCCTAGATAAATGAACTTATAGAGTTTGGTACTTGAAATCATTGCTCCCCGTGGATCGATATTTATTACTACTTCAATAATCCCGTAAACTTGCGGGGCTATTAGTAATCGTTTTGAATCTTCTTAACAACTCGCAACAACAAGGCCTGCCCCTACCTTTCGTCGCCAGAAGCAAAGAGAAAACGGTGCATAAGGTAGAATACGAAGGCACGCCTCCGATACCTCATAAACATGACATCGTGGGAGGCCCTCACAAAATGGAAAGTGAGAACGATCTCCACCAGATCGACGTGGTCGCCGTTGAGGAAGACTCTCGTCTGAGCATTGTCAAATCCAAGGACCCGGCAAATGTCCCACTTGAAATGCTCACCAGTATACAGAATGGCGGGAGGCGCGCCTTTCGGATAGCCCGTAATTGCCTCGAACTCCTCAATTAACGGGCACAACTCCTTGTCCCTAAAGTGGAAAACATGGAAGATCAGATCCTTATGCAAGATCGTCGCGTCAAGAAAACCCGAGAGGATCCTGACTTGCCTCAAAGAGAGAAACACATTAATGAGAATGCACTCAAGGCTTGTCTCTCTTGCACCGACATGTCTTTCATCCAAGCATCAAACACCGCCTCAAAACTCGCCATTATCTCGCCAAGGAATTTTTTTTTGAAGGAGTATGTATGTTTTGGGAAATTAAAAAGAAGGATGGATGAAATACTCCCAAGGGATGCGGTATTTATAGGCCCCAAAACGTCCCAAGCAGCAGAAGGGTAGCAGATGGTCACCACTTCGCGTCGGCAAAAAGTGGGTCCCGCCGCCCAAACAGCGCTTCCACTAGTGGAGCGGCCCCACCTCCGGTCAGGCGGTGCGAGCCCACTTGGGCTGGTCCGGCTCCCCACCCCGGCGACAGCTCCGAACACCGTTTCTCCTGGTTTTTCCCTCCTGACACGTCCCCTCTCTTAAGCACAATGACAGATTCCCTTTTTCTCACTTAAACTCCGTCTTTTCAATTTTTCTTTTCCTCTCTTTTAGGGGGGGAGTCGGTACCCCCCCTTCCCGCTACGCTCATAACCGTTCCTAATTACTAATTATGTGATTATGTGCGCTTATCATGAACTTTACGTCGCATGAACGTGGAATTTTTTTCCAATTTTTTTTGCATAAAATCACATAATAAACACTAACTAACATAAATAACATGATTAATTACAAAGTCCAAAAAACACTTGCACTTGTCTACTAACCCCTGCAGGTAATAACACAAAGAAAATTCACGACAAGGCAACAAAAATTAGTCTCAGCCTGATCCAAATCCGGAACTAGTCCCGGAACCAACACCCGAACCATGCCTTGAAGTTGACTCCGGGGTGTCCCAAGACGAAGGGATCTCCTTGATCCTCCCCAACGACCGACTTGGCTCTGGAATGCCCACTCCGCTCCCCTGTCTCTCCGTCGGAATGTACTCCCAAGGCAGCTCCGCCTGATAATAACTTTCTATATAAGTCCGAAAAAATGACCCAGCTATGGCAGCAAGATCATCAGACAGAATCGGGGTGTTAGAAGGAATTGGCAAACACACCGAGCGAAGAACTCGGCACGCCACCAAATGATGTCCTCGGCATATCAAGAAACACCCCCGGCATACCAAGACGAAATGCACTAATCCCATCAAAGAAACTGCAAGGTGGCATCAAATCAGCACCGAAGGCATGTCCCGAGGGGCTCGCCTCATCCTGCGCCCGTCTAAAGGGAGACATACCAACCATTCCCCCGCCACTTCCTACTACCAAAGCACCCGAAGTGCGAAAGGAGGGACCTGAAGCACGACTTCGGAAGACAGGAGCTCTCCAGGCCGAATCTCTAGTAGGCCCTTGAGTGTTGCCCCCTCGAAAAGGAGCCCGTGGAATGTGCGGACGCAGGTAAGAACCTACATAGGGACCCTACATGAGCAAGAGAGTGTAACACCCCGGTTTTATAGAAATAAAATACATAAAAATCGAGCCGAAAATCCGGTAGAGTTTC
>BSSO01001897.1:0-21354 GCA_030267885.1 Mesembryanthemum crystallinum | reverse complement strand
CATGGAAATGATGAGTGGCTTTACGCTTCCACAAGAGATCATGGAAGACATACTTTCTCGGTTGCCTGCGAAATCTGTTGGCCAATTGCGGTGCGTATCAAAGCCGTGGAGGGCTCTACTTTCTCAACCCGAATTCATCAAAACCCACCTCAGTTGGACTAGAAAGTTCCAAGAAGAGACACTAATTCTCTACTCTCACTATCACTGTCTCCTCTCAGTTGCCTTGAGCAATCCCCACCACCTATTTAATGATATGGCAGCTCTTTCCAGAAAGCAGATTATTATTGATTGTCACCCTGATTCTTGCACTGATACATATCTTCTTGTGATGGGTTGGTATTCATTGCGGAGGAAGACAAAAAGTTCCTACTAAACCCAATTACGCGAGAAATTAATGAACTGCCTGCCTCCCCGTTTGCTCTTGATCCCCTTCCTAGTTACACCATGTATGGACTTGGCTATGATGTAGTCAGTGATGATTATAAGGTCGTTACTCTTTCTCACTTTGTTCCACCAGATGTAGTCAGTGATGATGATGAGGTCGTTACTCTTGATTGCACTGAGATGTTTGTTAGTGTGTACTCTGTTAGAAATGGTACTTGGAAAAGGGTTGAGAGTTCCTCTTATGATCATACCGGTGCTGATTATTCCGATTCAGGGGCTTTTGTAAATGGATGTATCCATTGGCTTGCTTCTAGAAGAACTAAACATTTCTCATCTGTAATTACAGCGTTTGATCTGGCAGAAGAGAAGTTCTTTGAAGTTCCTCCACCTAGTTCGGTTAAGAATGAGAAGTTTTTATCGGATAAACTTGTGGTGCTTGGAGAGTGCCTTTGCATGGTTCATTCAAGATACAATCATCAAGAAACTGATTTTTGGATGATGAAAGAGTATGGTGTCAAAGAGTCTTGGACTAAATTCACAATTGTTAACCCTGAGGGAGCTATGTTTAAGCCGCTGTGCTTCTTGGGTCAAGAACAAGTGGTGCTTGTGAAGGATGCGGCGATGATCAAAGAGAAAATGGTGATTTACAATTTGAAAGAAGAAGTGTTTACTAGTAGTTTTGGTGTCTTAAGTAACTTTTGTTTTGGAGTGACGTTTGTGGAGTCTCTCATCTCGCCTTACTGCCGTACTTGAAGAGGGAAAACATATCTTTTCATACAGAAATAATAAAGGCCATTCTGTCGAATGCTTGTTGTGACTTGCAGTATTTATGGAGACCACTTTTCACATCTAAAAGCTCAAGTTCTCTACTGTATTGATCTTTCTTTTGGCACTTTTTTTGAGCACTTCTTTAATTCTCAACCTTTGTTGTTGAAACATTCAGCATTTTTTGTGTTTCTGCCTTCGTCTACCTTATCGGAAAAAGTCATATCATGGTGCCATGACAAACGATTGAAACGAACACTGTTAGTTATTGTTTTCCTGCCTGTTGAACTATGCTGGGAAGCACTCTGGCTTCCTCAATCTCTCTATCCTCTAGGCTGCTCTATACCAAAATTCTCAACTTAGTTTGATGCTCAAGTCTAAAGGATAGGGGTTGAGAAATTGTAGGCTAGGCTAAATGTCGTTAATTTTAGTGCATCACTTGCATTTCTGTTTTGGCCAGTTTTTGCTGTCATGTGAAATATTTGATGTAATCTTTAAATCTTGGTATGCATCTAAAAAAAATTCTTTAGTTCTTCATACGTTTACAGGGAATTCTTCCACGACCACAGCTAAATGGTGGTTGTGGAAATATTATCAGTTTGGTAAAACTCAAACTCTTTTTTGTTGCAACCAAAGTCAGTAAAAACATACTCGTCAATTTGGTTGGACCCAAAGTGTTATTATTAGTTAAGTTGTTGTATTCATTACTTTTTGCAGTCTCGTATGTCTTTATCTATGATATGTATTGATGTTCATACCTGTATTTGTCTTTGTTTTTGTGTATATCGTGGGCCTCAGACTCTGTTCATTTCATCTTTTCCATTTTTCAACCAATTCAAGTCAATTAGTTTATTTAGTATGTTATGCAACTTATGTTTTGCTCACATATTACCATTATTCGTTTCCCACTCAATTTAGTTTAGTCCAATTTAGATGAACAAAGCCTTAGTCTCCTTTCTATCCATCTCAAGCAAGATTCAAGTATATTNGTTTGGTTCACAATGGAATGCTGATAAAGTTTGTTTGTGGTGTTGGAGAACTTGTAATCTATCAGTTTTAATTTTAGGATTTTCCAATTGGTAGGCTTTTTGTTATCGACTTTTCCATCCATTGTGTTACTTCCTCATGATGACTAGCCTTCATGTATATCAAGATCGAGCAACTTTAACAAATAATAAATTGAGAACCAAAACTAGTCAATATCCATTACTTTATAGTGTCTTATTATATTTGTATATCTAATTGTATCAGTATCTGTATTTGTTCCCGTTTGTATAGCTATGAATGGAACAGTGGTAATTGACAATTCTAACTTGTATAAACATTAAAATGTAACACTGAAAAATTTAGGCAGTGATCAAAATAAATAATGTAATAATATAGCTTGGTTGATTTGAGGATGTGCTAAACGATGAGCTTTCACAAAATATTGTACAAACGGACCAAAAAGCCCTTTGAACTTAAGATACATCTGCCACTCTATCTCTCTCTCTCATCTTCCCACTTCTCCTCGAAAAGCTAAGAATAAAGAAAAAAAATCCCTGAAATTGTTTACGCTTTGAGTTGAGTGAACTGTAAAACATCAAAAATACAACATCAAGTCATGTACAATTTATCCTACGAAGGGCATGAGGGAATTAATAGGGATTCGAATCCCAACATGTGAATTGAGTCTCCAAATAAAATGATTACCTCACAATAAAGTTGATTGTAGGTCGTGCCCATAGGCTAGCCAATAAGAAAAAGCACAGCACGTGCACAAGTTGGCACACTTAATGCCCCATGCCGTGTCGTGCCAAAATTTAAAAGTTCTAGCATAGGTCGATCAAAGAAATGTGTCATATCGAATTGTGTTTCGTGCCTAGCCTGTTTTTTTGTTATAAGCAAAATTATTATTATTATTATTTTGTTATTTTTAGATAAAAATGAAAGAAAACTTAAAAAAATAAATTGGCCAGGGCTCGGTGCCCAACCACGGGCCAAGGACCCAACTTTTGAGCATTACACACAATCAGGACACGGGCCAGGGACCAAATTTTTGAGCATTACACACAATCAGGACACGGGCCCAACATGAGGCAAAACCCGCTACCCACCAACTGTAAGGCTGGGCCATGTCTCTTCCTTGCTCGGGTCGTGCTAGTTCGATTTCGGTAGTGTGCTTGCTCTGCCCATGCAATGGCCAACTTTAGTGTATCATAACTTGCATTGCATGATACCTCATCTTATATCAATATACTTGATGGATATTTTATGAATATGTACCTCATACATTTCTCAAAATGTATCTTATTTTTTGTTTATAGAAAGAACATAATATATGTATGATGGATAATTATGACATAGGCTTTGTTCTCTTCAACTTATAATCAACAAAAATCAGCAAAGTCCCTCTCTGTTGTATCTAACGAATCAACAAAAATCAGTAGAATCAATAATAATCAACAAAAAATCAACAAAAATCAACAATAAATATCAACAAAAATAACATGAAGAGAACATAGCCATAGACCTGATACATCCTTCATACTATGTCTTTTGAACTCTTCTTTTCGCATATCCACTCACTCTTTTTTGCTCTAAATACATGCCTAGAATTCTTTCCTAGCTCATATATCCTATTACTTTTCAAGGTGGATTTCTTTAGGCGTCTATGAATATATATTAAATTTTGAGTAATGCTTTATTATTTATTAATTATTTTTCGTATTTCTGTATCCTAAATTTTTTACGAATTATAATATCCCATATCGATAGTCGTACCCGTACTCATATGAGTGAAACCTAACTTATAAGCGCATTCAGTTATTTTTTCCAATAAATATTTCACTATTTATTAGGAAACATGGTCCTTTTACAGCGTACAATTCTAATGCATGTTTAGTAGTTTTAACGAACAACATGGTATATTGAGTAGAGATAATAATCGTTTGGAGAAATATACGCTAATTATCCACAAATACGAGGTTGAACAATCCAAAATTTCAGTTTGTCCTAAAATAATCCCACGTACAGAAGTGATGACAGTGTTAACTGATCTCCATTATCCCTAACCCCAGCCGCCGCCACCTTATCCTATGGCTACTACACGGAAACTCTGGTCTCATCGTTTTTGCCTCGAGCTCCCACCATGGTCTCGTCGGCCTCTCTAACACCGATGCCAATACCTGGCAAGGCCACTAGCATTTTGCAATTGTACAAATTATTCACCAAGAAGTTGTTGTTGTGGTTTCGGCTTTGAAGCAAGCTCATAAGCTACTTATTGTGTTTGGGAATAATGCAACTCATGCTAAAGTGAAGGCTTCATTAAAGAAGTTACTAGTAAGTTTTGGGATGTCCTTCTTGCCGACCCCATTAGGAAAAATTTTACTCCCTAATAGCCATGAAGAGTTGACAGCGCCGGAGAAAGGAAATTTATAAGCGCATGTGATTTGGAGTATGGTGTGTTGGGGGAGACTTCTTGCAAGGCTTGTGGAGAAGGGCCGGAGACTTCTTGCAAGGCTTGTGGAGAAGGGTCGGATGGTGGAAGATGATGTTAGTGGCCTTGGTTCTGGCGGCGCTTGGGGTGGCTAAACATTGGAGTTAATGGAAAGTTAACCCTATTGTGTCATTTAGCTAGTCGTATTGTAACCCTATTTTTTCTTTAATTTCTTAATATCGACTGACTTGATGTAACATCCCAGTCTCCTATACAGGCTGGCGGTGCTACCAAGATCCCTTTCTTGGTAAAGGACCGACACCATAGACCACCACAAATGTTTCCAGCATGCTTTGTCTTAGCGCGCTTAACTGTGGAGTTAAGAAGATGCACCTTGGTGACATAAGTAGTACCATCAAACCATGAAATCATTGGGTCTTACACTCACCATCACTCCAAGAATGCAACATTCTTGTTCTGCACGAGCACTCATCTAGCCCTAGAATCCATCCTGCTAGACGGTTGAGTAGGCACTTAGGGCCCACAGGTCAGCACGCGATGGTAGATTTTCTCTGATACCATTTGTAACAGGCCAACCCAATTATCGTTACAACACAACCCACAATTGAGGAAAGTCCTCCCATTGAGTCCATATAAGGATCCACTTAAGCCCAAAAGGGAAATGACTTATTGTTTTAGTTCAAAGATGGATTCACTAATAACCAATCACAATTCTCACATTATTCCGTGGGACTTGGGTGTTACAAAATAATAGTCTAGCCCATCTACCTCCACCCACTATGGTGGGAAGTTGCCCAATGGGCCCATAGAAGGGGCCATTTAAGTCGAAAAGGGGAATGCCTTGTTATGTAAGTAGTTGAGTTCATCACTTATAAACCAATCACAACCCTCTATTTCGTTTTCCTGGTTGAGAACTAACCCTACAGACCACCACAAATCCTTCCAGCATGTTTTATCCTCATTCGCATGCTCATGAGAAGCTTTCTAGAAGGTAACTCATCCAAATACTATTGTCAGCCAAACTTGCTTAACTGTGCAGTTTGTTGGGTTTGGACTCCCTGAAAAGATGATGTACATTGGTAATATGAGTATTACAATCAAATCAAATCATTAAGTTATCCTCAACAATGAAATTATTGGGGTATTACACTTGAATACATAAAAGTTGGGGTTTTTCCACAAAAAATCACCTACCAATAACAGTTTAGGTTTTGAAATCGAGTGTCTTTAACAGCTAATGTTCCCCAATTAAGAAGAGATACAAATAGATAACCTAAAATAGCTACTTGTGTTAGTAACAGTTGTAGATAATGCTTTTGAAAGGACAAAGATATTTGGAAAATATATATATAAAAAAAACATACGATTTTCTATTTAGGGAAAAGAACGGAGAATTTTCACATCTATCGCTAAAAAGGTAGAAATACAGTTATTTCCACCGATTCTGTAACATTGGAAGACGACTCGTGTTTTGTGCTCATTGTCTCTTTCGCTAAAAAAGTAGAAATACCAGTATTTTCAACGCAACATTTTAGGAGTGACAATTTAGGAATCTGTAGATTCTCCAACAGTAACTTGACGTTCGTTACTCGTGAGGCTGAGAACTCAGTTTCTATCAGTATTGAGGATACAGTCATATACTCGATCATCTAACCGAGATATGAGTTGGGAGTTTAAAACTCTATTTCTTCAGTATTAAGGATACGATCATATATAATCGATCGGTCTAATCAAGATATTATTAGTATAAAAGATACAAGTACAACATACAAATTCCATTGGGCCATTTCATATCTTGAGGTGTCAAGTCCTAGAGTGTGATGTTATTACATGCTTGGAAGGATCTAGACAAAAGTGAAAGAAGGAAAGCAAGTCATCCGGACATCATTCCGGACATCCGGTTGCAAGAAGGTGAAGAAACACGTTCCACCGGATATATATATACACACTCACCTCACCTGCTTCCTTCCTCTACCTCACCACCAACACATCCAGGTACTTTCTCTCTCTCTCTCTCTCTAGCTCTTTCTCTCTCTTCATCCATTTCTCATTGTTGTAATCTTTCGCATTTCACTGGTTCACTCTCTTCTTTTTTTTTTTTTTTTTTTTATCTGAGAATTAAGTATCGTTGCTTGATTGAACAAATGCGTTAAAATTTTCAGATTTTGCTTTGTGAATTGTGATAATCAGCTTGTATGTTGTTCATTTGTCTGAAATTCTGGGTACTTTTGACTGGATCTATGTGTAAATTTGGTTCATGTTACTGTTTTCTTTACTGAGTAATTCGAATTGGGTTGTTTTAGAACCCTTTTACTGTTTTGTTTCTGGGTTTGTTCTGAGTGTTGTTTAATCAATTTGGGTTTTGATTTTGATGTAGTACTTTTTTTTTCAATCTTCAGGACCTCAAATTGTACGTTTTTACACTCAGATTGTTCACTGAACGTTGCCTGCTCGTTGCTGACCATCAACCGTCGTCTTGTCTCGGTATAATTCTGTCTTCTTTTTTTTTCTTTGAAGTTCCTGTTATCCTCTTTTATTTGTTTGATGTTCAGTACCTATTTTATATGAGTCATTTCTGTTGTTTGAATTATTAGTGGGGAAGGCCAAAACTATCTGCCTATCTATTTAACTTTTTATTTTATTTTATTTTATATAAAAGAAAATTTAATTAACAAACCAAAAATGACGGAAATTACAATCTAGGAGGACAAGAAGTCAAGCTAAGTGCAAAAGTATCTCTAATTATAAATCACTCCCGTGTCTTGGGAGATCTGTGAGTGAAATCCCCTTAAATACGGCCCCAAGCATACTCAAGTGGTTTCTGATGCTTGATTTAATACACTAGGATGAAACAGGGTTAACAATGTAAATAAAAGGCTATTTTTTTGTGAATTTAGGGTTTATGAAAAAAGTGTAAAATTACCACTTGCATTCTATAAAGATAAAGATCTTGAGGAACAAGTCGTCAAATTTGTCTAAAGGCTAAACCATCAACATAGTATAAAGACTAGATTTGAAGAACTCACAAAGAGAACTCGTTTGAGAAATCAATCTCGAGTTTTATTAATCAACACTCATCTTGAAATATATGAGTATAATAAGCCCTATGTATAGGAAAATAACTAAGTTCCACAAAAAGAACTAGCTAAATAAAATAGACGAACAAATCAAGTCGCCCATGAGCTTGCGTGTGTGCAATCATGGGAAGTAGGGTGTCGTTTTTGGGATTTGTCTTTTCCTATTTATGTGGTTGTAGCTTTGTCCTCGGACATTGTTGGTTTAATAGAAAGTTGGTACTGTCACACGGTATTTTATTTAAAATTATCTAGCTAAATGAAATAACGGTCTTAAAACATAATATTCCTTAAAGATAAAATTTCCTAAAAAGATTTTTATTATATTTTTATTTTATTTACTCCAAGTTAAACTAGGAAACAAATTATAAGACTCCTAGGTCAAATAAAATTCATCTCGATCATGCATCAATCTCTCCATCTTGAAAAGCTTCATTCTCGAATCTTAGTGATATCGCCTCTAAGTGAAGCAAGTGATGAGACTGATGACTGGATCAAAGACAAAGTTTTGGAACCTTAGAAGCATTGGTTAATATACTTCTAGCGCACGAGTTTTCTAGTATGCTTCTTGGTTCTCCATCGTTTCTCTCATGTTCTTCCCATTTGTGCACAACAATGATCTTGTCCATGTAAGTCGCTCTAAGCCCAACCTTTCTCAAGGTAGCTCCACCTCGAGCCAATAGGTAGAGAAACGTTTGTTCCATAACTTGGCCCCAACAATTTCCCTAGGCTCTTCCACGGAATCCATGGGAATGAGGTTTTCTTGCAATTCTTTTATTGTTTCAATAGCAATGTCCTCAGGTTCGTCTTCTTCATCAGGACCAACCATAACTTTAGGCCCATCTTCATAGATTACTTGTTATTCAACTTCCATCTTGCTTAACAACAATGGTGTCATTCTCACTTTCCACCTTAGATTTAGGAGTACTTTCAAAATGAGAAAGCAAAGGCGTTAACCTAACCCTTCCTCCCTTATAAGGTAAACCATAAGTATTGTGATTTTCATTATGAGACGCTTGTCTATTATAAATCCATGGCTTACCAAGTAACATGTAACATTCATCCATGGGAAGCACATCACAAGACACAACATCACGAAATTTTCTAGTGGAGAAAGGAATAATGATTTGCCCAACTACCTCGATATAAACTTCCTTGTTGAATCAGGTAGCTTGTATGGAGAACAAAAATTCAAGGTCTTCAAACCAAACTTTTTACCATGTAAGTTGATGCAAGAGTCATGCAAAAACCATTATCAATTATAACGTAGAACTTACCAAACGCCGCACATCTATATGAAAGAGGCTCACAAATATGAGGATTTTCAATTGTATCATTGCCTATTTCTATTTCTCTTAAAAAGAACTCACATTGATCACTTGACCTTGACAATACATTTATTTTGGTAACCAAAAAAAAAAAAAAAAAAAAAAAAACACAATATTGCCTAAAAACAAGGATTTTTTGCCCAAAACTACCTTAAGTTTCCCACATTTTTTGAGAAACTACCTTTTAAAACTTTTTTTTTTTTTGTCAAAAACTACCTTCTAAGTTACTTTTCTTTGGCAAGTACTACCCTTTAACGGAAAGGGAGAAACGGTGTTAGATTGTGCCATGCGAAAAGACTAATTTACCCCTCCCTTTTGAAACATAAGGCTAATAAATTGAATTACTGTGTACAACATTAAACCAAGATCTGTGTTCCTCTCTCCCTCTTTATCCACATAATTTGCTCAATGAATACCCCACAAAAAGTGGAAAACTTAAAGTAGTTTAGGCTAAAAAATCCTAAAAACAATAGTAATCAATCAAATTTGGCGGAAATTGAGTAGGGCTAGTATGTTAAAGCTTAAGTTCCTTGCTTCCGAATGTTGTTTACCTGTAAAAAACTGTACTACCTCGAAGAATATTTTCGTGAACCTTGGTTGGATGGAGATTGTAATTGCAAATAATCCACTGAACAAAATCGCTTGAAATTTAGAGAAATTCCAAGGCTAGCTCTGTACCACTTTGCGTAATTTAACACGCTAGGATGCAACATAAAGTACAATTGAATTTGAAGGCTATTTGTTGTGATTTTTGGGCTTATGAAATAGGCAATAAAGGGTAGGTAAGATCACCATTTGTATTCTATAAAGAAACACCAAGAACACAAATAAAGATCTCAACGAACAAGTCACCAACTTTGTCTAAAGGCTAAACCACCAACAAAGCATACAGACTAGATTTGAGGGATTTCTCGATTCTCATTGATTAACACACACCCTAATATATATTAGAGTACAATGAATCCTATTTATAGGGAAATAAAGTATCTTGTACAAAAAGAAATTAACTAGATAATATAGGAAACCTAAATACAATAAGATAACCTTTTTAAAAGACTATTCCTAAAAGAGAAACTTTACTAAAAAAGACTCTTATAATATCTTTGCTTATTTGACTACAAGTTTTAGGAAACAAATTATAAGACTCCTAAAAATCATCTTGATCATACAATAACTATAGCTTTGCATCTTGGAATTTACGTAGCATTGCATAGCTTCAAGGCCTCAAAGAAATGTTTCTCTTGTGTAATGAATGTTTTCTTTATACGGCAAAGTATTGATAACAGAATACATATACTGAGACCAAGTTCCATATTCATTTTTTTTATGGATTGAAATGGGTAATTCACAATTGTTGCAGCAATGAAGTTAGTAAGGAAGACATAAATCTTTGTGAAAATGAAGTTTTCTTTTTAATTGTTTTGTACTCCGTTTTTTGAAATTCGAATATTGTACTGCATTTGACACACTTTTTCCTAGTTTTCCACTGTTGGAAAATGAACAAGGACAATTGGAAATATTGTTTCATAACTGAACACATCTGCACTTTTGGTTGACTTCCAATTTAGGTATTGATAAGACTTGGAAATGCTGAACGACATCACCCTTCCACAAGAGATCATTGCTGAAATACTTTCTCGGTTGCCTGCCAAGTCTATTGGCCGATTTCGGTGCGTATCAAAGCCATGGAGGGCTTTGCTTTCCCAACCACAATTCATCAAAACCCACCACAATCAGGCCAGAGAACTTGGAAAAGAGTCGCTAATCCTCATTTCTGACTCTCACTCTCTCTTCTCAGTTGCCTTGAGCAATGCCCACTACTTTTCAGACGAAATGACTGCTCGCGCCAGAAAGCTCAGTTTTGCTGGTTTCCCTGATTCTTGGACCGAGGTTGTTGCTTCTTGCAATGGGTTGGTATTGGTTGTGGATCTGGAAGACCATAAGTTCCTAATAAACCCAATTACGCAAGAGATTAATGTTGTGCCTGTCTCACCGTTTGATCTTGATCCTCGTGCTAGTTTTAGCATGTTTGGACTTGGCTACGATTCAGTTAGTGATGATTATAAGATTGTTAGCCTTTCTTACTATGATACAGACAATGAGCATGAGCCTGATTGCACTGAGATGTTTGTTAGTGTGTATTCTGTTCGCAATGGTACTTGGAAAAAGGTTGAGAGTTCCCCATATGATCATGCAGTTGGTCATGTTACTTCAGGGGTGTTTGTTGATGGGTACATCCATTGGCTTGCTAGTAGAACCACAGATTACTCGTCTGTTATAACAGCATTTGATTTGGCAGAAGAAAAGTTCTGTGAAGTTCCTCCACCAAGGGCGGTTGACAGAGGCAACTTTGTGTTTCATCATCTTGTGGTGCTTGGAGGGTGTCTTTGCATGTTTCATTCAAGTTGCAGTCATGAAACTGATGTTTGGATGATGAAAAAGTATGGTGCCGAAGAGTCTTGGATTAAGTTCACCATTGTTGACCCTGAGGGAGCTGATTTCAAGCCTCTATGCTTGTTGGGGCAAGAACAATTGGTGCTTGTGAAGGATGAGGACAGAACTGATGAGGAATTGGTGATGTACAATCTGAAAGAAGGAATGTTTATAAATATTGCAGTTCATGGTATTTCAGATAATTTTCATGGTGGAGGGAGTTTCGTGGAGTCCCTCGTCTCGCCTCATTACAGTAGTTAAACAAGGAGATAATGCCAGGAATCCACTATTGAGGAGTGCAAGCCCTTTAAATAGGTCTACTTCTTGCCTAAGTCGCCTAAGTTGCCTTCTCTCTCCCAGATCATCAAGTTTCATATAGCTTCCTGAAAATGCAGTGTTCTTCAGCATTTTTTTTTTTTTTTTTTTTTTTTTTCCTTCACTTGTGTGATACAGATATACCGAAGGGATGTTTATATCGTGTTGTTTCCTTGTGCTGGGTAGCCTTGTTTCAATTTCATGTCAGAGTGACTTTGATAAGTCATGTTACCAGATACTTGGTAGGAAAACCTTCCTTTAATCAGATAATAAGGGCCATTCTCTCTACTGGAATTTCTAACCCAGTGGAGTTTCTGTGGGGCCGCATTGTTTATATGGCCTCTCTTTAGGCTAAAGCAGTTGGGGTTTTCAAGGAGTCATTGTCACTAACATCCAACGTCACTGGGGTGATTTGTAATAAATATTTTTTTTTTTCTTTTGAGGACTTGTTGTCCTCCTACTATGTAATCTTTATTTGACATTAACACAGATTTCTTTATCAATAAAATATTAAGGGCCATTATGAAGAATGCTTGTACTGCTAAGGCTTCTTTTCCGCCATTCATCAAGCTCTCACCGTTTCTAGACAATGAGTACAGCCAGGCTTTTGCTGCTGGAGAATGTATCCATGAGAACATTTGAGGAATGAAATATCTAGAATGACATTTAGATTCGCCTCGAGTTTGAAGACGTTATAGATCTTTGCTATTGATGATGTCACTTCAAATTTCTGGCCTTTGTTCAGGTCCAGATGACTTCCAAGCTCAACTCATGTGACAAGGGATGTTTGTATAAATCCTGTTGCAGACTGTGTGTGTGTGTGTGTAACAAGGGATCTATTGACAGGCAATGAGGCAATCAATGAAAGGATATTTGAGGAAACACCCATTTGTGGTTGCTCTGTTTTACTATGTTTTAACATTTTTATTTGCCGGCTTCATCCATTAGTCATGTAACTTCACCAACAAGAGGTGGAAACATGGATTTTTTTTGCAGGGATATTGTTGTTTAGCTTGGTAACTGTAAACCTCATTCTGTGTAAAGAGTTTCATTGTCCTACATATGTTTGTGGATTAAACTGAATTTATAACATTGTTAACACATTTTCATAGTGGGTTATCTTGGTAGTTTGAGTCTTGAACATCCCATCATGGGACACCCTCATTTTGATAGTTTTGTGTCTTGCTAATATTTGGGTGACCAAGGGATCCCATGTTCTCCTAGTGTATTAAGCTTTATTTTGGCAATATAATAGAGCAAGGGCTATAATGTAACCGGTTTAGTCGAGATGATCTTAACTACTTTAATGCGTAATCAATGTGATTGGTTCTAAATTTTAATCCCCTCATTCACCCCCAAATGTGATTTCTTGGATTATTACTTGCAAATAGGGGTACAAAATATTTCAAATTTGGTTCCAAAAAAAGTTATATCGAAACTAATTTCCACTGCAACATGTTTGGATGAACGTAACGAAGAAAACACTGCCATTTAGCATGATGTCTTCGAAAGGAAAGCCACCATCTAATTTGATGTTTTTCAAGGTACAAACTCTATCTGAGTTGACAGCTTTCAAAAGAAAGACTCCGTATAGGTTGGCTTCTTTCATTGGAAAGACTCCATCCCAATTGGCATCTTTCCCTTGAGTAGATAACGGAATGAACAACATATATATTTCATATACTTAAGTGAGGGAACAACACTATGCTCATTGCCATCTTTCAAAAGGAAAGACTTCCGGCTGGCATTTTTCCTTAGATAGACTCCAATAAATTGACTTCTTTCTTTCCGTCATTCCTCAGTCTATACATGAACCTAAAACGGAAATAACTTCGTCCGCAGTCATGACTACTCCCTCCGTTTTTTTTATATGACGTTTTAGATTTTCGTGTCCAAGTTTGACTATTGAATTGTGAAAAAATTACTTTGCTTCACAATATGAAAAAATATTTGTTGGATTCGTATCGAAAAGTACTTCCATAATATATACTTTTTATAATTTTTGGTTATATATTTTGAGAGATATTAATAGTCAAAGTTCAACCTCAAAAAGCGAAAACAACACTTATAAAAAAACAGAGAGAGTACAATTTTTTATTTTTTTGTTAAAGCAATAATCCAGAAAATCAAACACCATCCTCGTTTTGTTTTAATCAAAAGAAAAAAAAAAAAAAAAAAAAAACAAAGAATGTTTTAAACCTCTATATAAACCCCCACTGGTTTCCTTTTTGCCTCCTTAAATTTTCTGCTTCCTTTCTTGCCTCACCATTGTCATCTTCAACCTCCAGAGCTCTAGGTACTCNCTCTCTCTCTATCTCTCTCTCTCTCTCTCTCTCTCTCTCTCTCTCTCTCTCTCTCCCCCTCTTTATCTTTGTATCTTTTTGCCCCTTTATAGTTGTGTGAATGTCTGATGTATTACATCTGCAAGTTTCATCCCACAATAACACTGTTTGAGTAAGGGGGTTGGACAACTTGCACTTGACATTTTCCTCCAAAAAAAAAAAAAAGAAAAAAAAACAATTTCTGTAACATAGAACCCTAATTTGTCAAAAAAATAACATGAATTTCAGATCTCACACTCCAATTTAGCCATTCTAATTGAACTTCAAAGAAAACCCCAATTTTGAACATAAAGATCGAACCCTAATTTCTACCCTTTAACTTCAGTACCAATATTATTCATAATACCTGAATACAACACCACTCTTAGCAACGACGAGCAGCAGCTTCAATTTCGCAAAGAAAGCTTGAATTAAAGGGGAGAAGAACAGGAAACAAGGGGGAGAGAGAGAGAGAGAGAGAGAAGAAGTTACATTCTTTGAAGGAGAAAGTGAGATGTGAATGACAGTGAATGAATAAAAGACAAGAAATTAAAGGAAGGCTACAATTTTGAATGGGGGATTATAAGTGGAGGTAAAACGGACATTTCACAGCTTAAAAATACAGAGTTAGTGTGATTCCGTCCAATGTAGCACAAGACAAAAAAAATTAAGTGATGTAAGGTAATTTTTGACAAATTGAATTTAATTAGGTAGTTTCCAACAGTAAGTGCTAAAACGAAGGTTTCCAACAAAAAATTCTTAATTAATCTCAAAACTTCACGTTGATCAACCTTCTCCAACTATTAATGAAAGCTATAGATTTGTTGTTCTTCTCTCTCTATTACTCTTATTTAATTTTTAAGGAAATAAGATCTTAATATCTTGCTTTAATTTCTCCTTCTCACTCAAGTCTCAATGGATTTCAATTCTCATTACTTTTCTACTACTCCAATATGCAATTTTGACTCATGACATGTTGCAAGGCCCGAACTTGACCTAATAGAGTGGTAGATTTTTTGTATTTTTTTTTTNAGTTCAGATTTTTAGCTGAGGATGTGTTTTCTTTTAATGGTACAACAAGTTTGGGAACCCGTGCGATGCACCGGGCTTCAAGTTCTTCAATTTTTTTTACACTTTTATTGCAATTTTGAATTTGGTTCCCATAAATATACATATATAGTTAATTTACTTTATTTAAATAATGTTCCATTAAAAAATATATCTAATTCTAATTTTCTACCTGCAATTTAGGTCAACTCCGTCTCGTCTTGTCTCCTTCTTCCCTAACGGTCGAGTCCCTATTGGATCCTCGATAGGAGATTTAATTTTGCTAGCAACAATAAAAATATGCGAATATATTACCTAGACAGATCATTACTAACAACAATAATGCAAAATTTAACTTTAGAAGTGAAAAAGTGAAGTGGAAGAGTCACAAACCAAGATTGTTTTTTTTTTTCTTGTTTTTTTTTTTGGTAATAAGGTTAATGATTTTATTACCAATAACTAGCAATGTCAATACATCACAACTTAGTTCCACCTAGCGAAGGTTGAAACTAACTGTGTTCATTACACCAATGCATTAAAAAATATTTTTATATTGCTAGATCTCTTACGACTAAACACAAAGAACAACCTAGTTTTAACTTCAAATTTGATCATTTTGGACACCTGACTTGTCGGGATGGCCTTCTATTGGTATACTCTTCTGTTCCTCTCATGCCAGAGGTGATACACACTAGCAGCAATTGCAGCATACACAGCCTGCTTATGTATCTGCAGTTTCTTCAATCTACCAGCCCATTTCAATAAGGTAGAAATGTCTGTAGACGTTCTAGGAGCTCTAACCTAGTTTAGTGTAGTTTGCAGCACTTCTCTTGAGTAAGAGCACTCAAAGAAAAGGTGAGTGCATCTCTCCAAAGCTTGAGTAAACAAGCAGCACATAGGATCCATGTTGCTTTAGTTGAATCTGGCCAATCTATCCTTGGTAAGAGCCTCCCCATTTGAGCAATCCAGAGAATGAATGCATGCCTAGGCATGGTGGCTCTGCTTTATATCATCCTAGCTTCAGGGTATTTGCATTGAGTACCTTGAAGCCAATAATATCCACTTTGGATTGAGTACTCTTTATCAAGTGATGACTTCCAACAGACATGATTGTAACCACCATTGAACTTCCATTTTAAGGTGTTAATCTTCCGCCAATACCAGCTACTATTAGAACTAGCTGTGTACTCTTAGAAATTTATACCTTTCTGGTAAATAGAGTGGGTCCACCTTACCCATAGATAATCTTGTTTTGCTGATACAGCCCATATATGCTTGCTAATAGCTGTAGTATTCCATGTCTTACATCTTTTGATTGCCAATCCTCCATTATTTTTAGGAAGGCAAACCCTTTCCCAGGCTACCAGAGGAGTCTTCTTGCTGTCTTGCCCCCACAAGAAGTCCCTGCAAAGCTTCTCTATTCTCTTTACAATGTGTTGAGGAAGGATGAATGTCAAAGCTCAATAGACTTGTAGAGAGACTAACACAGAATTAACTAGCTGGCATCTTCTAGCATAGGATAAATGCCTTGTTGACCAACATTTTATCTAAACTGTGATCTTATCTATAAGGATTTGATAGTCTCTTACTTTATTTGTGGGGGAAAGTGGAAGACCTAGGTACCTGCAGACACCCCACCCAGTGTCTCCTAAGTCCTCCATCGCCCGATGATGAAGGAATGACACGCTTGGAGACGACGAACCTCCTACAAGCAAGAGACCCCGGGAAGAGATAACCCAAAACTCTCACCCTCACAAAATAGCCCATGCCATGAGCTTTCCAAAAATTCAAACGGATCCCCAATCGGAGTTCGAGATGAAAAGTTATGGCCATTTAATTTGAAGATTTCGACACAAAACCGAGATATGGAGCGGCAAAAGGATCGAATATCTTCCTAAATACCCATGAAAAGGGAGCAATGGACCCAGATCCATGGATACATACCAGATTAGGAAAAATAAGTACGCTTTGACTTTCAGTTCTCGGCCAATCAGAACGCTACTGTACCGTCGACCACGCTCACTGGCTTTGCGTGGGGCCCGCCCGTTCGGCGTGGGGCTGGCCGGTCTGGCGGCTGGCCCATCGCTTAGGCGGCAGGACCCCACATCTGTCGACGCAAAATTTCCAGCCTGGTGCAGTTGTCAAGCTTGCTTAATTCCGAAGTCTTGCCTCCTATAAATATGTACTCTCCCCTTCATTCCAAGGGGGGACAATGGAGAGCCCAAAAAGAAGATCAAGGTGTAATTTGAAACAATTAGAGGGTTCTTAGCACTAATCCAAGGTGCGTAAAGCCATTTTTTTGAGGAGAATTCACACCGGACTTATCTCTACCTTCATCCATCATCACCCAAACACCAATCCAAGTACCACATACCCCCTTCATTAGCACCACAAATCATACCCAAGCACCACAAAACACTCACCCAAGCACCACAAATTACATCCAAGCACCACAAAAGGCCACCTTTCCAAACACCACAAATCAAACCCAAGCACCATCAAATCAAACAACTCAAGTACCCATTTACATCCTCCGAGGATCAAGATCTTGCTAAGATCATACTCAAGCAAAAGGTGTTCTAATCCAATGAGCTATCCCGAGGGCACTCTACTTTGGTGAAAATCTATCTTCCTATTTATTCTCCATTTTGACATGTTTTTGTTCTTATCATGATTAGCTCTTAGATGAAATTTATTATGTGATTTGTTGGCTTAAAATTACTTGTCTTGAGATTTAAATGAACTTAACACGAATTGAATCTCATGTTCATTTGGCTAAACATCACTAAATAAAATCGTGCTCATCTAATTTATCATTTTGCAAAGCATATAACTTATAAAACGTCCTAAATGAAATCAATGCACACTTGCGGTTAACCCATTGATTTCATTCATGGATATGGGCTCTATATGGGTTCGATTCACCCAATTGAATTCATTCAGGAGTATCAAAGTGATCACCCTTACTTGTTGAGTGCATAAATCACCTAGAGATAAACTAGAAATCGGGCTAAATGCTGAACATCATGTGAATGTAATGACAAAACTTTTGATCCATTTGAGTAGCTCTCACATCCCCGAACTCAAGTCTCTTTTGGGCAACATGAAGTCACGCTCTATAACGGGAGTAGGGTGCATTTCGTTCGATCATGGTATCTTTCTAGATATTCGTGTTCGATGCCTTCGCGGTTTCCATATTTCTAAAATATGGTGGCGACTTCTTTATATTGCAAAACAAATTGAACAAAACATGACAACACAAGGTCACGACACCCCAAATAAAACATTGCGCTAGAGCAGAAATGCTAGGATGCCCTTTCCCCCCGGGGGAGGGGCAGGGATCTCGGGTCCACAGATTGGCTACTTCACTGGGGACTTGTGTAAGATGATGTGACTTTGAAAATTTGGATCAAAATATTTATCATTTTATTCACATGATTATCTTGCCCATTGCATTCATACATACATTTGCATGTGTCCTCGTGTGATGTCCTCACGGTTGTTACCAGAATTTCCCCCCTGTGTCATGCACCGTTGGACAATAAGCTTCCACTTGACGTTAGGGGTCGACGCGTGTGTGCACATTCCCAACCCACGATACCTTCCTTACCTTCCATGATGGCAGGATAACGATACCCCTTGCCGCCACGCACACACACGTGAATGGTTCGGGGAATCGACGCGTGGGAAAGCCTTTTATCCCCGAGCCGGAGCCAATTGAGTCGAACTAGAACCTATGTATAGGCGTAACTAAAGTATCATGGTCCATGCACATGCTTGGGTTTACTTTTGCAAATTGAGGTGCTTGTGTGCTCTATGTGCTATATGCTAGTTCATTTAGGCGCGGATCCTTAGCAAATTAAGATCGAGTCTAGCATCTTCACTTTCTTTTTAGGAGGTTGAGTACATAAATCACCCCTAGGACACTACTAGTCTCACAAAGGAGATCATTTCTACCAAAAAATAAATAAATTACTTCAATGGCAAGTAACGTATTTTAATCGATCTAAAATTCGAATAAAAAAATGCAGAAACAAAAGAAGAAAAGTCTTACTTATCATGCAAGTCAAGAGTCTTTATTTATCATTTCACAAAAAAAAAAACACAAAAACAGTCAAGTCAAGAGTCCTTTCATTACAAATCGCAAGTCTCGAGTCTTATTTCTTTCTCGCAAAAACAAAAACAAAAAAACAGAATACAAGATTAACATAAATACATTACTTGCCTACATAAATCTCCTTACACGACCACTTTGTTGAGTGGCAATTTTAGACTCTCCTCCCACCTTTATCTAAAAAAAAAAAAAATAACACAAAAAACTAACAACACATCCTAAATGAGATTAACCCTAGGAAGGAGGGTCGTCAATTCCTCTTCGCTTCCACCTCATTTCCATAGAGGATCACTTCCCCTTGGAAGACTCCTGTCGAGGAGGGTTCCTTCTCGTGGGAACTTTCTGCCACGCCTCATTCTTTCCTTTGCCCTTGTCGGATGGACGAGGGTCTTTTTTCTCTTTGCTCCTTCTCCCTTCATTTATCACCACAAGGCCCTGGACCTCTAAGGGGAGGACATCACTCAATGACTCATTGTAACACACCCACGACTAGGCCCCCCTTACTTAACAATAATAACACATGGGCCCGCCTAATCGTTGGTGTATTACCGCTGTATATGTCATACCCGTATTCTACTTACCGAAATACCAAACCAAATGTCGAATACGAGTACAACACATACAAGGCTAATCCGGGGTTTGGGGAAGATTATCGGTATCGAATCAAAAGTAATAAAAGTCTAGGTTGCCAATTATTACAATCCGGTCAAATACGAGTACTACATGTTACAAGTCTTTTAAAACTAAGGGTCTACATTAAACTAAGTCGAACTACGGTGATACTTCATACACGCTAGTCACGATATCGAGAAACTCACTCCAAAGCCCGGCTTCATCCATCTGCGTGGAAACACGCAAAAACAGAGAAAACAACAAAAGAAGAAAAAATCAGCATTTCGCTGAATAAGTTCACTCCACCTAGTAAAAATAGGAAAACTTACTAGATTTTCTATTTTTAACAAAATACGATGTTTGTGTTTGGCACAAAATAATACGGTTATTATAATATTAATATATATATATATATATATATCACATAGTCACCCAATCACTCAACCACAATAATAATAATAATAATAATAATAATAATAATAATAATAATAATAATAATAAAAATAATAATAATAATAATAATAATAATAATAATAAGAGTAGTAATAATAATAGTAGTTATAGAATATTATTAATAGTGCACATAACGTGGATGATATTATTTATCCTCGTTCCTTGAGTTTCAAGTTATCAATTATTATTTATTTTAGCGAGGGAAGGTTGTTAAGGATTTATTTAGAACCGCAGCCTATCAAACTCGTCTGCCCTCTCAATGTCATTCGATTCTGAGTTCAGCACTCCCATCGGGAGCAAATCCTAATGCGGACCCATATCATAATCAAACCATATCATAAACAATCTTCCAAATGACATAAAGGCCAATCAATCAAATCATATCAAAGCCATAAATGGCTAAAATAAAACATAAGCTGGGTGTTCCTTCCTTGCGGATGTCCCTCAAGGAACTGGCCAGGTTTCCTAGTGTGCACACATAGCCTAGTAACTCTTCTAGCGGTACCGAGCCAGAAGTTATCCCTCGGTTTCTTCCGCTTTAAGTAATTAGTATTTTATATAGAGTTATGTGTTTTATTACATCAGTCAACCACAAATCTCATAATAATTTCATTCATCATTTTCTCATTATCATGATCATCATGATCAATATTCAACACAACTATTCATGATTTCATGATCATCACAAAGTACATTCTTATACAACCATTGATGATGTTTAACTTATAAAACATTATAACACCTTCTCTCTCATCATCTTTAGTATCCATTATTTATTCAAGAGTATTCTCAAGGTAGCATTAATAATGAGAATAATAATAATAATAATAATAAAGGTAGATGGAAATAATAATATCATTAAACAATTATTTTTAATTACTTTTATTTCTTAAATCATCCCATTAATCTTATAACTCTCGGCTTTAATGGAAAATTTTCATAATAAAATTACCAAGTTACCTAGTGAAATCACGAATTTACCCCTAACATGTTCTAAGTACTATTTATGTAGGTGCTCATGTGAAATTACCAATTTACCCTTATTTAACCATTCGGCCATTGTCACCAC
>BSSO01001896.1:0-21356 GCA_030267885.1 Mesembryanthemum crystallinum | reverse complement strand
TCTCACATAAAATTCCCCTTTTATTTTTTATTCCTTCTATTACTACAAGGGTAAATTTGTCTAAAAACACTCACCTAAAATCTTGTTCCCTTCTAATTTTTGAAAGCTAATTCCGAGGCGGAGGGAGTATTAATTAGTGTCCTCAAGAAAGGAGTGTGGCTCTTAAAAGTCAAACTTATAAGATATTGATTGTAATTTTTATTACTCTTTTCATCCAAAAATAATAGTCATTGTTATAATTTTATGATATTTTAAAAATATTAAATAATAGCAATAAACTAAGATTGTAGATAATTGCGTGCATCGCCATGATTTCTAATAACCAGAAAATTTAAATGTCAATTAGCATTGCTAGAAGATGCTAGAGAAATTCCTTAAAACCTAAATGCATGTAATAGACATTATCTCTTGTCATCATCGGAGGAAATAAATTCACAAGTTAAAGTAAAGGATTTTTTTGGGCATTATTACAATGTCATTAATTACCTAGACTTTGATGTCGATAGTCACTTATAGTATTGAACTTTCAACATCATTTACTCATTTCTAATACAATAATTAAACGTGATTTCTATATATATACTATTGATATATATATTTTTGCTCAAATTTATTTGAGAATAAATAATCAAATTACATCCTAGAAACCTCAAGAAATCCACTATGATAATGGATTAATATTGAAAATGACATTTACATAAGGTCATGGTCCCCTCCCCTCACCTAACCCTATATGATGTTGTACAAGAGATTAAAGACCTCCCGTAATGAATTAATAGGCTTTTAAGATCAGGATATTGTTGTCAATTATAAAGTTGAAAATTTAACTCCTATAATATTTTACGCTTCTAAGCTCAACCAAAATTTTATTTGTGTTCATAATTAATTGTTGAAATATCTTTTCAAATGAGCTTTTGAAGTCTAATCAATTGAATTTGGCTCATTCTTTTTACTCCATAATTGAACACAAGCAAGTTATACTCTAATAGCTAGGGTTGCACTTGAGGAGACAACAGTTAGTGCGTATTTTGGCCCAACTAGTTTGGGGTTGTGGGAGTAAGGAGTCACTAATATAATCATCAGTCAACTACAGTAAGATCTTGTCCATATAAAATGGGCTTGCAGATTTGGAGTGGATGATCATCCTTACATGTTTAAAAAAGTGTAAGCCTTATATTTACTTCAAAAAGATTATGATCACTGGGATCTACATAACACCGTTAGTATGCAACATTAAAGAAAATAATGTAATAATTATTAATATGCTGGCAATAGTGCATACCCTACATATATATATATATATATATATATATATATATATATATATATATTGTAGAATACTATGGATACCCAATTTATGATTCTTGGATCCGCCACTGATTATGATGGTCAGATCACAAAATATGATTTATGTATCGGAATTCACAAATACTAGCCCAATTACGAGTAGCCGATAAGAGTTTAAATGGGTTCTCTCCTCGTTCAAAATTAAATCCTACTTTAGGTATTTTGATGTTGGATTTCCATACCCCTTACCCTCTAATCCTTTACCTTAGAGTTTTGATCCATTAATTACGGGGTGCGTATAATTGCATTTAATCAAGAGTTCTTTGATATTATAAGAATGCTATGTAGGATCTACACTCTCACATATATGTCTAAGCATACATATTTTTATATTACTCACATTCCTAATTTTAAGATATGGTAGAATGTTTTACAAACTCATTCTATTAAATACCATTTCTTCAATTACATTTGATTGGGTAGAAACACGTTACGTGAAAATACTTTTCTTAATGAGATAATGTATATACTAACTATATAATTGTAACCATTTATGATCTTAACATGTGTAAGTGTAATAATATTATGAGGGTGACGTATAATTGTATTACTCATGGTTATCAAAACAGAATTGAAAAAAATAACAAATACTCAGCAAAATACAACTATAAGTATGACAATCAATAATTAAGAGGTACTATATACAACAAACCCCCCCTACAATTATATTTGAAGATTGTATTAGGGCTAGGATTCGATATTCTACATATGCATATACAGGAGTATATATATGTCAAGAACATTAATAGATCAATCGATCATCAATGAAGTTTGTGTACTACTACTAGTCTACTAGTTAATAACTTAATATTGCGTTACATAACACATATTGACTTTAAGGTCCTTTCATTTTAATAAAATGAAACTCATTACACCAAAAAACTAAAATGAAACTCAAAAAAAAAAAAAAAAGTAAATT
The DNA here is from genome assembly GCA_030267885.1 of Mesembryanthemum crystallinum. Lineage (NCBI taxonomy): Eukaryota > Viridiplantae > Streptophyta > Magnoliopsida > Caryophyllales > Aizoaceae > Mesembryanthemum > Mesembryanthemum crystallinum. The sequence continues at coordinate 19,090 of BSSO01001896.1, read as the reverse complement.
GAATTGAACCAAAGTGAAAAATGTGAGGAAAAATATATTATAAAATAAACTACAAATTGAATAGTAGTAATAAATAAATGAATAATTACCTTGACAAATTTGTATGGTCCAACAACAAACGTACAAAAATGTGGTGGTACAAGATGAGCAATAAGCCAATTGGCAATAATCGTGGAATGCAAATCAACAATAATCATGAAAAGTAAATGACAAAACACAAACTTGAAAAGTCCTATTCAAACCCCATAAGGAATCAGAAAGATGTAGATGTGTTCATTTGAATAAATTGTCATATGATAGAGAAAATGCATGTTGCATAACAAAACTTTAATAACTTGTGATATGCGAGAAACAAAATAAGTTGTATAATTAAACTAAATTGATGAAATTGAACTGAACTTAATCTGATGCTGAAATGATCAAAAGAATACACTAAAGAAATTAAGAGAGATAGTGGACCTTGGTGGACATAATTAGAAACCATGGTAGCTAGCTAGTATATGTTCAATTATTATTTTTAGTTTTTTAACTAAAATAATTTGGAGTAAATCGAAATCGAATCGATTATGTAGAACTGAAGTATATTAATCTCATTTTACGTACCTTAGGCAAGAGGGTGAGGATGGGTTGGCCCAACGGGTCCATAAGGAGGATGCGGTGGTGACGATGGTGGCACTTGTGGTGGTTGTCAAGGTGACCATACGAGTCGACTTGGAAGACGATTTCACCTTTAGCGTTATACACGGCGAACCCATCACCTTGGCTGAACCTTGACGTCTTTTGGACAGTTAACTCAGTTTCTTCTTCCTCGTAGCAGTATTGTTCCTCCACCACCACCTCTTTGATACTCATCTCTCTCTCTTTTCTTTCATCTGTATCTGTACTTGTCATGGTACTATAAGAGTGGGCTGGCTTTGCTTGGATTTTCCTACTTATATAAACATTAGATTTGTTTTCTTGTGTTGAAGCATTGTGAATGGTCCAATGTTTATCCGATTCTTTTGGCCCGCCAAATTTATTAGGGACAATCACAATCTCACCAATTAGTTAGAATTTAGTTAAATAAGGGGTGAGTTAATTTACATGTAAGTAGTTGGATAGATATTAGATCATAGTTTGGTTAGTGAATCCTTAGGGTCTATTTTATAACACGTGTTTTTATTTAATTTGGTTCAATATATCCAAGTTACTTTCTCTTTGACATATTACTCGTAAGACCCCTTATCATTGAAATATACCCATTTTATGAAATACTATAATTTGAAGGCTACTCCAATCCAAACCAATTTGATCGATTGATTAAGGTTGCCGTTGTCAAGTTAAAGGTTGATCAAACTTACAAATGAAGCTTTCTTTTCATTTTGTCATGCCCTTTTACCACTCTATGTAGGAAATGAAATATCCAATTCGGGAAGGTTGACCCGTCTTAGTAAGTATACTTAAATACTCCTTTAAAAAGAAAGTCAATGATACATTTTTGGCGCTTATTCCTTAAATTTATAGTCACTTGTATAGAAATACAGTTTCACATCGCTTAATATATGGTAAACCATTTTAGACGGATTAGTTTGTGTTCAACCCTCTATAAAATAATCTCCAAGGTGGTGGTGGTTTTGTTGTGGTCTTGTGGATATGTGTACTTAACCCAACATATTGACAACACTTGAAGTCATCCATTCTTTAGTTTAAGTAAGACTAAGGATGTGTTTAGTATGACTGAAAGTACGAAAATTGGATTAAATGAATAGTAATTAATGAGAAAAAATCTGAATGGCCTGAACCAAACGAACTGAACTAAACAAAATGAAATGAATGAATAGTAATCTGTGAGTAAAAACTGAACTGAATAATATGTGAGAGAAAAAAGTGAATGGCCTTAATTAAACTGAACTTAATACCTTAATCGAACTAAACTGAATGATTTGAAATAGGATCCAGTAAATTGAAATAAACATGGAGTATAAGTTAAAGTTTTTGGACAAAGGCCTTGTTTGGATACTAGCTTTTTGAGCTAGCTTGTTGCATTTTCAGCTTGTTTGGCTATTTGACAATCTGAAAAAACAATAAAGCTTGTTTGGTAACTAGCTTGTTAGATGGCTTTTTGGACCCAAACAATCCAATTTGGAAAAGCTAAGGGGGGTAACTTTTTGCATTGGCTTGTTGAATACCTCTTTCAAAATGACCATCTTACCCCAATGTTGGCAATAATTATACCCCAACCAATTTTACCTTAATTATACACATGTCTTTATTTGTCATTTTACATATTACCAGCTACTGATAACCAGCTAACTTTACCAAACATCTTTTATAACCAGCCAATATCAGAAGCTAGTCAAACCAGCTAATACAACAAGCTATCAACAAACAGCTAATCGAACCAGCTACCAGCCACCAGCTGATTGCCAAACAAGACCAAAGTATTGAACTATTGCATAGAAAATGAAGAATTGAATCACGAACACCACGTTTCGCCCTCACCCGGGTGAGTTTCGAGTCTCTCGACCACCGAACCGAACCGGACCGGACCGTATTCCACTTCCCCCATTCGTCGTTCCATAAACCCCGAAGAAACTCAAAATCAGTTAACACGCAAAAGAACCTCAAATCACACCAACAATGGCGATGATCTCAGGTCCGCCATTAGAGGACACCACCAAATGGGAATCCATGCTCCCGGGCCCCCCCGGCCGGAGCAACGGCGGCGCCGCCGACGTCACTGCCACCGGCCTTCTTGCTTATGCCTCCGGCAGCTCAGTCTCCATCGTCGACACTCGATCCATGCAACTCGTCACCGTCATCCCTCTCCCTCCACCACCGTCTTCTCTCTCATCCTCCGCTCTCTCTCCCTTCGTCACCGCCGTCCGGTGGGCCCCGCACTCCCTCCTCCGCCACATCGACATCCTCTCCACCACCGACGACCACCACTCTCTCTCCTCCCACCACCTCCTCATCGCCGCCGGTGACCGCCAGGGGAGACTCTCTCTCCTCGACCTACGATCTCGCTCGCCTCTCCTCTGGTTCGACTCGGATTGTAATAACTCGGTCAAGCTTGGGATCCAGGATATCTGCTGGATCCAATCACGGATTGACACGTGGATCCTCGCCGCCATTGGAGGACCTCACCTTCTCTCTTTATATGACACCACTACCGGAAAGTGTTTCTTCAAATACGACGCCGGTTCGGAATATCTCTCTTGCATTCGTCGTGATCCGTTTGATTCCCGCCATTTTTGTGTGTTAGGGCTTAAAGGTTTTCTGTTGTCGGTTAAGGTGTTGGGAGAGGGGGAAGACGACGTCGTTGTGAAGGAGCTTCAGATTCGGACTGATTCCACTGAATTGGGGAAATTGGAGAGGGATTTGAGTGGGACGACGTCGTCGACTGGTTCTTCTTCTTCTTCGTCTCCAGCGTCGGCAATTTTTCCGACGTATCCGGCGAAATGCGCGTTTTCGATCGAGTGGCGGCATATACTGTTCGTTTCGTTCCCGAGGGAGCTTGTGGTGTTTGATTTGCAGTACGAGGCAACGCTGTTTTGTGCCACATTGCCCCGGGGTGGGAAGTTTTTGGATGTGTTGCCGGATCCGAATAGTGAATTGTTGTATTGTGTGCATCTTGATGGGAAGCTCAGCACTTGGCGGAGACGAGAGTAAGCTCCTTGACATTGTTGTTATTATTAGTAATGTTATTATTACTATGATGATGATGGTGATTGTTAGTTTGAGCTTTAAGTTATTCGTATTTCAGTTGCATCTCTTAAATTGCAATGTGGAAGCTTGATGAAATGAGATATTGATTGCACTATATTATTGGGTGGTTTTAGGGGGGCTTTTCCCACTTGTTAGGGGAATGGAATTGGATGTTCAAAACTTGTTGGGTTTGGTTATTTAGAAGTAATTGTGATTCGAATGTTGATACATTAGTTTATCAAATAAGGGTAGGGGTGGAAAAGAAACAAGGGAGAAGAGTGACATGGTAAGAGTTTAGTCAACTACACATGGCAACACAATCCATAATTCTGTATCATTCCAATTTTATCAGATGTCCCCGAAGGGACCAATCCATAATTTGTTAAAGTTTAATCAATGTAAATATATTCGACTAAGATGTTTATAACCAAAATAACAACTACAAGCATTAGAGTAACATGAGCTTGTGTATAACTATAATGCTTTTAATAATTACATCTAAGTAAATGACACATTAGTATGATTTGAATTTGCAATGTTCCAAGAACTATGAATGGGGAGATAGACTAATAAGCAAATTGACATATGTAGAAAATCAACAAAGCACTCGAGACCACTAAGATACATTTAAATTTGTGTCAGTTTGGAAGGCACCTCTCCTGTATCTGTAGCCTGTAGCATTACTCTTGTGTTTTATACATTATTGCATCGATTATATTTATGCTTGACCATATGAAACTGGTATGAAGTTGTCCTTTTTTTGCTATTAGGCCTTGTCTAATGTACATTCCTGACCCTAATGAAGCCTTGCTCACAAAGTGAAATTCACTACCCGGATTGTAGAATTCATGTGAGAAGCTTTGATAATATTTTATACTAGAAGCTGGTTACCTACTGCAATCTTCCATCATTGTTGAGAAGGGGGAACTAGGAAACGGGTTAGCACATAAGGCACATTAGGAGGGAGGGAGAGAGAGAGCACATAAGTACTCAATCGGGATGGTGATAGCGAAAGAAATCGATAAAAAATAGTAGGGGTTCTAAGGCTTCAATCCAAGTTTGCATAGTTGGAATACTCTAACTTTACCATTATGCCAAAGAAGTTATTTTATTGGGAAACAAATTCTAGATCTTAATAACACAACTTTTTTTGGGGCGGGAACTTGCTGCCCTAACTAAGTTCCGCCCCTGTGTGGCAAGACTGGCAACTATGTAACTAGAAACTAACAAAGAAAAATAAATATACACATTGATAGATTAGCTAATAAAGATGACTAAATATAGTGCAAAAAACAAACAAGCAAGTATTAGCTAATGGAAACGACTGGGAAGGCCTTTTACCGTCATACAGTTTGGTCAACTATCACTCGTCACATTCTTGTGCTTAGAATTATTTTTTTTTTGACTAACTAAACCACATTCCGGGAGGCTTGATATCATTTTATATATACAGAAAGATTTGTCAATGTAACACATGCTATTTTATGTTTCCCCCTCCCCTTTCTCCACTCCTGTGCTGAATTGGGATGAAATGCTAATTTATGCTTGACCATATGAAACTGTGGGAAACTGGTATGAAATTGTTCTTATTTTGCTAGTAGGCTTTGTCTAATTTATTTACCTGACCCTAATGAAGCCTTGCTCACTAAGTGGAATCAACTACTTGGATTCTAGAATTCATGTGAGAAGCTTTGAAAGTATTTATTTTATACTAGAAGCTGATTACCTACTGTAATCTTTCAATATTGTTGAGAAGAGGGGAAAAGGGTTACCACATAAGGCACATAAGGAGGGAGGGAGAGAGAGAGCACACAAGTATTCAATTGGGATGGCGATAGCGGAAGAACTCAATAAAAAATAGTAGGGGTTATATATATAATACAACTAATTTTACCATTATGGCAAAAGAATTCTTTTATTGGATGTCATTTCATATTTACAGACAGATTTNCCTCCCACTTTCGGGCTGAATTGGGATGAAATGCTAATTTATGTATTATCACAGAGGCGAACAGGCATATACAATGTGTGCAACACAAGAATTGATGCCCTCAGTTGGCACCTCTGTCCCTTCTCCCTCCATTCTTGCAACTGTTATCTGTCAGTCTGATTGTGCTCTTCAAGATGTTGGCAAGATTTACTCTGATGTCCCTCATACCCCTTTTAGTGATGAAGATTTTGATAATCCTTTTGATTTTTGTGATGAGTCGCCTCCAGCTTCAAAGACTCATATGATCTCCATTTCTGATGATGGTAAAGTATGGAATTGGCTTTTAACTGCTGAAGGGCCTGATGACACTCTGAAAGATACCTCAAAAGTGAGGGTAGCTGCAAACAATAATGGTTCACTTACTTTAGACACAAATACTGATAATGAGACTTCTGTCGGATCTGCGACGGAACGCATAAAAGGAAGGGAGCGCTCATCTACTTTGAATGTTGTGCCTGGAGACATTTTGTGTAAGGTTGGTCACAGTTTTCCTTGTGTGTGTAATTGATTTAGTCTTGCATTTTTTGTTTTTGGTTTTTTCAATCAACCAAGGGTTTTGAAGTAGACAGATCGCATGTGATGTGAGTGGGTGGTAAAATGAATTTTATTTTTCCTTTTGTGGTCTAGCTTAGTTTCACTTTCCATTTTGTTTGTCTGCTCTTTCTTCAGAGTGGCCGAGTGGGGCTTTCTTTCTCTCATAGTTCCTTTACATTACTGTCTTTATCATATCTTGGCAAATTTTCTTAAGATTTCAACTATTTGATTTACATGTGCACTCACTGGCCAATTGACTTTGCAGATAATCCTAGTTGGACAGCTTCATCTTCTTTCTTCAACGGTGACTACGCTTGCTGTACCATCCCCTTCTTTAACAGCTACTTTGGCCCGTTAGTTTCATTTCTGATTATTTTCTCTTGCTTGTGAATGGATTATAAAGTTTTTATTCCTGGCGTAATTGAATTCTGCATTGTCTTCCTTTAAAGGTGGTGGGAACCAGCCTGCTGTGGCCGTTCCGCTGGTTGCTCTAGGTACTCAAAGTGGCACAATTGAGATTGTTGATGTTTCCGCCAACGCCATTGCAGCTTGTTTTGCTGTTCATAATGGTGCTGTAAGGGGATTACGATGGCTTGGAAATTCTCGATTGGTCTCTTTCTCTTACGCTCAGGTAAGAACATTTTGGATTAAGTTGTCCATGTACTAGTTGTACACTTTTATCCCAGAAGAATTTGGTTATTCTATTTGCTCGTCCAATTCTTCTCTGCTGAGAGCCCAAACTTTTGTTGTTGTGGTTATTCTGAATCTGATGAGATAGTAGTTATTTCATAGTTTACTGTGTGATAATAAGCAAATGGTCTTTGGGTGGTCACAGGCAAATGAAAAAGCTGGAGGATATATTAATAAGCTTGTTTTGACATGTATTAGAAGTGGTCTTAATCGGACGTTCCGGGTTCTTCAAAAGCCAGAAAGGGCGCCAATACGAGCTCTGAGAGCTTCTTCATCTGGAAGGTTAACACTGAACTTGAAAGTTGACTTGTATTTTGTGGATATATGCTCTTTTTCTATTTGGTTGTGTGGCCTGTGGTTTACCTTTCTCTCACTAGTAGGGAGTGTAATAATACAAAACTTGTTTTTCTTATTTTGTGAGGGCGTCTTTGGTTAGTTTCAGTGTGGTTTACATTTCAACTGCAGGAATGGGATGATTGTGGGCACGGTTGAAATGCCAAATGAGTATTAAAAAAATACCCCTATTGCCACATTGGTATTTAAAAAAACTCCGGCGACATTAGGGTATTTAAAATGACCGATTTGCGCACTTGGGTCTAAAAACTAGAATTCCGACAAGAATTCCCGGCGACGCATACTTTTTAAATATGTTTTCCTATTTTTTTCAATTTTCTCAGCCATAAAATAGTTTCAAAAGGTTATTAAAGTGAAGGGGGCAAATAATTCGGGGATTTTATAAGAGAAATAATTATTTTAAATTAATATTCGCCGGAGATTTTCACCGGAATCTCACTTTTAATACTCAAGTGCGCAAATTTGTCATTTAAAATACCCTATTGTCACCGGAGTATTTTTAAATACCAATATGGCAATACGGGTATTTTTTAAATACCCATTTGGCATTTTGGCCTTGTGGGCACACTAGTGACAAACAAGGAGGATTGGCCATTAGAGAATAGAGATCCCTAGAAAGTCTTTTTTTTTAAGATGAAATTGTGTCATGAAGCTTTGTTTCCATCTTCCCCCACACTCTTCTAAATAGAAGCATAAAAGAACAGAAAACAACTCACAATTCCTATGTTTGGTTTAATAAGTAGAATTGAAAGGAATCTAGTATTTTCCATTCTTTGGTTAAGTGTAAGAAAGGAAGACAAAGGAATATAATGAAGTAATTTTAAAAAAGCATTTTTTGTGAAACACTACCTTTTATCATGTCCATTTTGTGAAGAAATACCTTTTAAATTTTTTTTGTGAACAACTACCTTTTAAGATGGATTTTCTTGTGCAATGATACCTTTAGTCGGAATCCGGCCAAATTTTGAATGAAATTCCAAAAATACCCTTATGCCCTGTCACGTAAGCCACTTAAACGCTCACCCTTTTTCTGTTTCTTCCTCTTCCTCTTCTCTATCCTCTCTCAACTTCTTCCCGATTCTACATCTTTTGCTCTAATCTTCCATTTTCTTTTCGAAAATGAAGCTCGGAGGAAAGATGGGTGAGGGTTTGGTGGCTCACGTGAGGATATTTTCGGGATTTCACTAAATGTTTCGCCGGAATTCAGCCGAAAGTATCATTTTACAAGAAAAGTGATCTTAAAAGGTAGTTATTCGCAGTTTTATTTTTTAAAAGGTAGTTATTCACAAAATGGGCATGATAAAAGGTAGTGTTTCACAAAAAATCCTTTGAAACATGACAGCTTTTCAATTCATTTTCATTCAAATCCCACCAATTTGGTGAGAAAGAAAGATGGGGGTTCACGGGAAAAATCTCTATCAAATCTCCTACCTTCTCATAACTTTTTTAAACCAAACATGGGAAGGTTGTCTAATTTCCTTCCCTTTCTTTCTTTTCCATTCCTATCTACCAAGCACATCGTAAAGAATACAAATAGTTCATACGTATATATGGTGTTTCTTTTGACCTATAGTTTTATTAGTGAATCTGGGTTTTGATCTGTGAGCCTTATTGTGTTTCATTGCTTGAAGCTAACTCCATTTATTTGCACTACAGCATTCCTCTTTATCCTTTCATTTCCATTTTTAAAGAGTGGCCAGTAGATATTCTTTGACAAGTGGTTATCTATTGGATGAAATATACAGGTATCTGCTAATTTTATTCCGTGATGCTCCTGTGGAGGTGTGGGCAATGACGAAGAACCCACTTATGGTCAGCCTTGTTTTAAAATCTTTCATATTCTGTTATGCTGGTATTATTTTTGTTTGTCTATATGTTTTAAGATTGATATACTTACAGTATTTTCTGATAGTGCATTTGTATTGTTCGCCTTCAGTTCAGCTAGCTTTTGAGTCAAAGAGAAACTATAATCGAGTATTCCCTCCTTTTCATGATATAAAGCATTTTTAACTTTGCACACATATTCAGAAATTCTGAATGAAGAAAAGAAGAAGGCAAAATGACAAAGATAACCTTAGTTTTCAAAAGTCACATCGGAGATAAAAAAGGAAATTCCAAGAAAAACAGAAGTATAAAATGACTGCTTGGCTCTTCACTGTATTCCTATCTTTTTGATACCTTTAGGTAGCCTTTAAACAAAGGAAACAAATTGCTGTGTGACTTCTATACAGAAGATAATTGCCGGATTCACCCCAGCTGTAGTCAGATGGAAGGTGCTGTTCCATGCTGTTGGAATGGATTGTTATGCTAGCTGGAAATATTTGTTTAGTGTTTGGCTTTGCACGTACGCAGAAAGCAGTTCTATCTGAAAATTGTGTCAGTAATGTTCAGTTTCAATTCTGTTTTTCAAGAGAAAATAATTGAGGAATAACACTGCACCGAGAGGGCTCAACAGTATGTAGCAGTATGGTTTAAACAGATACTGTGGTAATTGATTTGTGTTTGGCCCTATGCAGATTAAATGTGAAGTTTCAGATAGATATAGCTTGTAGCTTATACAAAATGAGAAACTCAATATAGGTGCTACAAGATTTTGTGTAATATTGTTTGGGGCATATATTTATATTTTGCCCACCTAGGTGCCAGTAAGTTGTAAAAGTAGTTTCACTTGGGTGTGAGGCCTTAACCGTGTCAACGATGTCATTAAATTATTAGTTCAAGCAACATTTTTGCCAAAAGTATAAAACTATGTTTTGGTCACAGAAAGTTTAAAATTGAGTAGTATAAAAATTTGGAAAATTAATACCCTACAATCAGATCAGATATTAAGTATGTTTTTTTTAAATGTTCTGTTATACTTGTAAAAGAAAATTGATGATCAAACTGTAGTGTTTTGATCCTTTATTGCTAAACATGGTGTGTTTCAATTAATAATTTAGGGCAGAATTGACACCTTTGAGGCTTGATAGTTGACGCTTCAGTGAATCCCCTTTCAATTTCTTTTTCCCTAATGATTGACAAAGTTCTCTCTTCTATGGGTTGGAGGATGATGAAGGAACATGTAAATTTCAGTTGCAAGTAACTGCCTGGAGGATAGAAGTTAGTGTATTATTTCACTACCAGAGTCCTCTTTTTCTTTACAGTTTGTTATTATAAACATGTGCTTCTTGTCATGCTTAAGAACATATCTTTGTGTTCCAAAAAATTTGTTTAAATATCTTGATCTTTTGTTGACTTGAGCTATATACTTATTGTAGCTTCTTCTTCATTTGTAGCTTAGATCACTAGCACTTCCATTCACAGTACTTGAATGGACTCTCCCAACCGTTCCTCGACCATCTGCACCGACCAGGCAATCCTCAATATCATTAAAGGAACGCATAGTTGGTGTACCAGCTGGACCATCTTCCCCTACAAATGAATCTTCAAAAGATTCCAGTAAGCTTGGTTTCCATTAAAAAAAATTGTACAATTATTATATATTCACTGCTGCATTATTTTTACCCATGGAAGCTGCCATATATGCAGAGCCAGCAAGTTCTGAGGGATCTCAGGATGATAGCTCCGAGAGTTTCGCTTTTGCATTGGTCAATGGTGCACTTGGAGTTTTTGAGGTTCAAGGGCGGAGAATCAAAGATTTCAGGTGTTTTCCTTAAATTCATGATTACAAATTATCTATCAACTTGTAACTATATTGGATTTTTGCTTACGTTTGTCAGGAGTAAAATTGGTTTTACTTTTGGCGTCTGACTTGTGTTCTTTTAATATTACGTTTGTGTATTGGATGGACCATATATGGAATCAAGATTGTTGAGTATGAGTTGTATTCTAATTCACATCTATTTAGACTATCTTTCACTTTTTATTGCTGACAAAATACAATACACCTTCCGAAAGACTGGGCTTATCTTGTCCATCAGTCCATGTATAAGTGTGTTATTCCAGAGATCTATTCTCCTGTTTGTAGGACTACACTTCTTGAATATACCATTGTACGTTACACCTCACTTAGTATCATCCAGCTGCTAGGGGGATGCTATTTTGTATCACGCGTTACAATTACTGTCTCCAGTATACTTGAAAATATAGAAGTAGTTTTTAAAATTTATTGTACCCTTTTTCAAAATGAACAACCTAGGATATGGATGTCATTGGACTCTTTTTTGGGGAACTAACAAGAAGTACGACTTGTTAGCCAAGAGCCCAAGACACAACAGCCCAAGTGGGAGGGAGGAAATCACATATACGACCCCTACGGCCCTACCTGAAGGTAGGGGCATGCTAAATTGAACCCTAACCTCAAGGTTGGGGGAGAGGTGCACTTATCACTGGGCAGGCCAACCCATCCTTATGTTGTTGGACAATTTAAGGATAGATACCCACGATTGGGCTCTTCAGTTGCTAACCTGATGGCATGCATCACACCTTTTAATCCTACCATCTATGGACTACCTTTGATAGACTCTAGGCCTCGAGAGTATGTACCAACCCCCCCAAGGGGTATCAGTGCTAAGCTCCATGTCTAGTTGTGGGCTATGGTGACCAGAGGGCCATCATTACTATCCAAATGACAAAAAAATGAATATATTATGGATGTGGACTCTGGTCCTTGTGAATCCCTATGTTATGATGATCTATGTGGTGATCATGTTGTTGCCTGATATACTGTTTCAACAGTCAAGCAGGTCTAAAAGATTAAGTAATTTTAATGTTTGTGATGTTGGATTGGTGGGGGCAGTGATCAAATAAGGTCATGGAACCCTGTAATGCAAGATAAAAGCTTTGGAATCTTACTATGCTATGGATCAAAGTGAAGGATAGACCAACATTATACTGTATGGTTGCCAATGATACAGAATTCCAGAACAATGAGGGAAAGGGGCTTCCTCAAATACAAAAACACCATGGTTCAATGCTATTTGGTGATTCATGAATAAGAATGAGTGATTATAAGCCTAGAAGTTTGCATATTTATAGGTCGGGAAAGTAGAAACCTGTTCATACTAATACATTTGGATATAATTATATTCATAACAATATTTGTAATATGAAATGCTATACCATCAATTTGATGATAAGACCGGATAATTTAATTATAGAAAAAATAAAAAGAAAATAAATTCAATAAACGCCGTTATTCAATTTTACTGGCTTCCAGAACCATGTTATTCTGCTTCTGAAACGCAGAAAGATAAAGAACTTTTCTTTTGCATACCACTGCTTATGAAACAATATTGTTTCTACCTATCCAGGGGTAAGGCTGCATCCAACTTACCATTCCTAGATCCTGTCTGTGGTGGAATTCATACTGCGCGATTGCGCAGTAGTGTCACTCAGATCATGTGGTACCTCTCTGCTTAGCTAGGGGGTATGGCTGCATATATATACCCTCCCTAGATTCTACCTGTGATGAGATTAAAGATGGAGGGTGGTGGTTGTTGCTTCTAAAATATCATAGATATGTGGCTACTTTTTCTGCTGTTGAGGTTTCTACAATGACTTGGTTTGTCTGCCTTAAGTATTTGAGTTTTATTTTTCTCACTCTGATTGGTATGCTTGTCTCTAGACCGAAGTGGCCTTCTTCATCATTTGTTTCATCCGATGGGTTGATCACTGCCATGGCCTACCGCCTTCCTCATGTGGTAGGTCTAGCTTACTTCTATGGTGTTTTAGAAGGAAATATTCAACTGTTCTGAATGGCAGTAAGTGTGTTACTTTCTTAGGTGATGGGAGACAGGTCAGGTAACATTCGTTGGTGGGATGTCAACACCGGGCACTCTTCTTCATTCAATACTCATAGAGAAGGAATTAGGAGAATCAAATTTTCGCCTGTTGTTGCCGGAGATCGAAGTCGAGGGCGTATTGCCGTATTATTTTATGACAACACCTTTTCTGTATACGACCTTGTAAGTGTTGCAGATGCATTTTACCCAAGTCTTTCTTCTTCTACTCTGAGGTGTACTTCTGTTCTTTTCTTTCATTTTGAGCTTTCCAACTATGTTACTCGGGCTCATTGTTTTACCTAACGTACTCATTTCTGGCACGTGAGACTCCCACATGGGTATGAATGCTTGACACTATAAATTATGCCAAAAACATGGCAACATTTCAGAAATTGTCGAGTTTGACACATGTAAACGTCTGGGACATTTGCACTGAGCTGATACATAGCTTGTGACTTTTAATATGAAAAAGGGAAGAGCAAGGCTTGTGGGCCAAAGTTACCGGGCTTTTAAGATGTTGCTGCTTACTGATTTTCAGCATCATTGGAACGATCTGTAAATAGTTTTAACTTTGGAGGACATCTTGTCCTCTTAGCTTGTATTTATCACCTTTTTTCTTTTAATAAAAAAAGTTTCTTATCGAAAAAAAAGGGAAGAGTAAGGTGGAGCAATTATGTAGTCTTCTGTTCATGTCCTTCCTTAAATATGGGAATTCATTGTCTTCTGTTCACGTCCTCCCTTAGATATGGGAATTCGTGGTTACAAAATTTTGTCATAAAGTTTAAGAACCCTGGTGATCCTTTTGACGGTATAGTTGAAGCTGTTAATGCAACTGCTGACTGAATAGTTACTCTTTTAAGTAACTTTTTTTTAGTTACATCTTAATCACGGTATTGCTAAATTTGCAGGATTCACCAGATCCGTTAGCAAATTCTCTTTTACAACCCCAGTTTCCTGGAACACTTGTGTTGGAACTTGACTGGCTTCATTTGCGAAGTCACAAAGATGATCCACTAGTCTTGTGCATGGCTGGAGCGGATAGCAGTTTTCGCCATGTCGAAGTTATTGTGTATGCTTCCTGTTGAATTCAGTTTTATGTTTTCTACATTATGTCCTTGAAATTTTTCTAAATGTGGTGTCTTAATTGTCCTGAACTTTGCCGCTTAGCTTCAACTGCATGGATAATTCATGTTTCATGCACCAATTTGTTATGTCCTTTGGCAAAATTTTTTGGTACTTACAAAGGTCTTTCATTTTGGGAAAAAAAAGTGTATATGCATAGCCTTTTACTTCCAACTCATAGTTCAGTTTAGTTGTGTCATGAGAGTGTTGTTAGTGGCTTTACAGCAATAGACGTGCGCAGTTTGATTCGTCATTTATTAGTTTCAGTCCTGATTAAAGATTCAAAGCGGAAAATATTTTTCCAATGATTAGTGTCCTTTATTTTTTCGTTCTAGCTGCAAGATTCTTTTTAGTTCATTTTCTGTTTCATGATCCAATCGCAATCCATTATCTTAAAGTGTAGATCTTTCTAATTGACTTTTGAGGTGCAAAGAATTGATTTTCAACAGTAGGTTTCTTACTAGTATTATTAAGTTTCAAAATATTGGCAGCTCATCATTGATACTATCTCATAAAAGGTTTTTGGGGTAGTATTCCAAAATTTTGCTCACAAGGAGACTGTCTGTGGTAGCTTTTATGGTTGAATTCTTTGAGTGAAAGTCGGGAATATCACTGTTTTTTATAGGTAATCATACTAGCATGTCTGGAAAGAAGTTCTGTTATTATTACTACTACTACTATTGTAAATAATCATACTGTCGTGTCTTCTAATCTGGAAGGAATTCCTTAGCCATTTTTGTCTTGAAAACATTGGTTTCTCAAATTTTGTTTTCGAAACATGTCTTGAAGTTGTTCTTGATGAAAACAAATGCCTTGATAAGTAATACTGCATCTACTGTAGCAAATTAGAGCTTTTGCTATGTTGCTCGTCTTTATCTGCAACTTCTTTTTAGCTCATTAGGATTTTTTCTGCTCTCTCCCACAATCTCTCTGTGCTTTCTGCAGAAGTGACCAAAAATATGGAGCTCAATATGGAGCAATCAGAGAGAGGTTTCGACCTATGCCTTTATGTGCCCCCATATTACTTCCTACTCCACATGCCCTGGTAAATTTATGAGATTCAAGTTTTTGCTCTTTTGTTTTTGCCTGATCTCTAGTTGGATCAAATCAGTATTCATGCTTCTGTCGTGTGGGTGTGTTTGTTCAGTTGGTGACTGTATTTAAGTGCCTAAATTTTGCTTGTATTGAACCAAATGGTTTGAATGTTTCATGCACTTATCCTCAACCAAATAGTTTGCATTCTTTACACTCTAATCTCTATTTTCTCTTTCTGAACGAGTATCCCAAACAATGGAGTTCTGCATCGATATAAATTGTTCATCTACCTAAGTGTAGGGCGATTCTTCTTACCTAGTGCGGAATCTATACCGTAAATGAGGCATAGAGGTAAATTTGGAGCATAAAGGGAAAGGTTGGGGCCCATTATAAGTCCCTAGGCCACCAAAACTCCTAGAACACAAACAAAACGGGTCCAGGGAAGTCTTGATATGAGCCAATCTTAGAGGCTATAATTCACGTTTTTTTCTATCAGCATGGACTCTGGGAAGATAAACTGATAATGTGTGATGGGGTTGACCATTGAGTCATTTGGTGACATTCGGACACCCCCATAAGTTCCCATTACTTCCAAAACTGATCTTTCCCTTGTTATACAGTATTTGGCCAAGTTGAACATTATGCTGTAAATGAGACGTACCTGTGAATTCGGGATCATGTGTCCATTTTGACTCCATGAATCATCAAAATTCCCATAAAAGCTGGCTTTGAGGACGTATTGCAATGTACCAATTTCTAAGGCTGTTATCCACGATCTTTTATTAAAATAATCCTTGTGTCTTGTGGGACATGGAGAGTGGGGTTCGGAAACATTAAAAGTTATAAAGTGCGACTGTATAATGTGTTTTATGTAGGTAAGGAAATAGGCTGATTCTAAGGTTGTCATCACGACTTTGATTAAAATGGACCCCTACTTGAAAACTTGATTATTTTTTGGGTTGACTATTGGGTCATATAATGAACCCACGATACTCTACAAGTACTTGGTATCTCCAACACCTCACCAATTTCCTTGTTATCCAAAGTTTGACCGAGCCAGTTCTCTGATCTCTTGTTCTAGTAACAACAATTCTTGAAAAGCAGTCTTCAATGAACTTCATCCTCTGGATGCAATGGACACAGAAGTCACAAAGAAGCTGGTATTGAAATTATGAAATTAATATCTAATACATAGAATAAATTTCATGTATTTTTTTAACTTTATATATTTATTTTTATTCAGGCGTTGCGGATGGTTTTGCAATTAGGTGTGAAACCCTCGTGGTTCAACACAAACAGTACGATGATTGATAAGAGGCCTCACCAGATTGAAGGAACTCCAAAATCAGCTGGAGATCTGCGCAATTACATTGTAGAGACTTCACCGATTGGCGATGTTGCAGTTCCAGAAATGCTTCTTAAAGTACTGGAACCCTATCGTCAAGAAGGTGCTTCTGTTTGACCTATTAATGAAATTGTACTGAGCATTTATTTTTTTGGTCATTTAGTGTTATATGTTACTTCCTTTCTTCTAGGATGCATTCTTGATGATGAGAGAGCAAGACTTTATGCAAAAATAATGAACAATGGCTCCTCTGTGAGGCTCGCTTTTGCTGCTACAATCTTTGGTGAATCATCCGAAGCACTTTTCTGGTTGCAGCTGCCTCGTGCACTTAACCATTTGATAAATAAGTCAATTAGCAAGCCGTCTCAGAAGAAATCTGTGCCAGAAACGGAACATCAGGTTGATGAAGCAGTTCTGTTGACAAGAATAACATCAGGGGGTAAATCATTGCCTGGGTCAGACAGAAGAGAATCATTGGTAGGTCAAATTTTATGGACTTCTATGTATATTTGTGGACTGCTTATAAGTAATATTGTAATACCATCGGAACGGAAACTCTGAAGATATAATCTGTATGCTTCTAATCTGTCTATTACATGTAGAGCCATGGCCAACTTAAGCTGATGGCATTTGAGCAAGAAGAATTGTGGGAAACTGCTAATGAGCGTATACTTTGGCATGAGAAATTGGATGGTGAAGATGCTATTCAAAACCGTGTACATGAGTAAGCCAATGTTAATGTACTCCGTTTGTTTCGCATTACAGATTACTCGATAGTTTGATTGCATATATTCAGCTGTTTTGTCTCTCCCCTTTTCCCTTTTAGATAAACCAACTTTTTTGGTGGAAAATACATTTTGCAAGTAATTGGATCGCAAAAATGTAAATATAAATCTATTGAATGTTTTGTAGATATGGGAAAGTAGAAAAGATAAACAATACAAAAAGAAGTACAAGTAGTAATTGAAGAAACAGTATTTGAAGTGCTCCTAACATATATAAAAGAATGTAGAAGATAACCTGATTCTAAGATAAAGATGTTCTGCACATAATGGGAAAGTAGAAAAGATAAACATTACTAAAGGCAGAAAGCAAAGACGGACATGTAAATAGACACGATGTGGATTCTCATCAGTTGCATATATACTATTCAAGCAAGGTACTTCTGCTAGAAGTTGCTGCACGACTACACAATGTCCTGAATTGTTGCTCTACTTATTAGATGCTGCTCCGCTTGCATGTTATGCTTGTTGTCTTCTCACCCCTTCGAAACTCTTTAGCTCCCTTGGACTCCTCTGTTGACAAGTTCATAAGCTCCTAGAATATTATAAGATATTACGTTCATCTTCAGAATGAGATTTTGATAATGATATCTGTTGCCAGTCTTGTCTCAGTTGGAAATCTAGAAGCTGCAGTAAGTTTACTGCTGTCCACTTCCCCCGAGAGCAATTACTTCTATGCAAATGCCTTGCGTGCAGTTGCCCTTGCTTCTGCTGTTTCAAAGTCTCTGCTTGAACTTGCTGTTAAGGTATTTACTATAACAACCATTCAATGTTGACCTCATGCTCTGGGAGTCTGCCCTTCTTACTTTTGGCACATTGTCTAGGTTGTTGCAGCTAATATGGTGAGGACAGACAAGTCATTATCTGGCACTCATCTTCTCTGTGCTGTTGGAAGGCATCAAGAAGCTTGTTCTCAGGTCACATCTCTCTCTCTCTCTCTCTTTCTAGTTCCACCCCCACTCCCCCTCCCCCAGAAGGGGGAAAAAAGGCCTGCAGCGGTGCATATAAGTTTATTATTCTATATTTATGTTAAGAGGTTTTAACAACGATAACCATTGGTGATTCAGCAATCAGCTTACAGGAATACGAATTCTTTTGCTTTGGTGTGCTCTAGATTTTGTCCAGGGTCAAATTTACATTGGTTTATGTTACTCTGGGATGTAGTAATTGCTGGGGTTAAACAAGTATATGTGGCTTATACTAAAGTGTCAATTGGAACTGGAAATCTGGATGTTATGGAACAACTTCAACTCATACGCAAGTATCAAACCTTGTACAAAAGCTTTGGGATGTTGTGCAAGAACTTGTAGTTTCACAAACAAAATGAAGACATATATAAAAGTATGGCCAGAAGGCCCAGAACACAAGGTTTACAAGGCTTTTTTTTTCTTTCTGTTCCTTCTGGGTAAAATTTCTTTCTAGGCTAGCAACTCTGAATAGACAATGGTTTCCAAAGTGCAAATATGACTAGTTTGGATATAGATCAATGGACTCTTTAAGGCAACTTTGAAAGGTTGTGATGATGGCATCTGCCATTGTGGTTCCCATTGTACTGAAGACCTGATCTTGTGCAGCTTCAAGATGCTGGATGCTGGACTGATGCTGCAACTTTGGCTGCAACACATTTAAAGGGTTCAGATTACTCAAGGTCCATCTCTTCCCATATCATAATTATTTGTATTCATATAGTAGTGACTTTGTATTAGAAACCCTTGCCTCTGAAATCGACAAAAGCCCCCCGCCTTGCCTATTTTGCTATTTACCATTGATTGTATTCTTTCTTCTATCATCATTTTATAACTGGTAGAGATATTGAGTTCAATGCGGT